>ML342763.1:0-10301 GCA_005239505.1 Nicotiana paniculata
CCCCGGATTATATTTGCAACGCCCGCTTAGTCTTTTATAAGACATAGTTGAGCGTGATCACTGGGCTGTTTTGGGAGGCTCAATTTGATTATTATTGATGTTGTTTGGGCTGTTTGGTGATTGTTTTGACTTGTGTGAAGTCATATATATAGGGTAGGTGTTGTCCGTTTCCTCGTAAAATAGGTTGTGGTCGATATACAATAGTTATGACGCTTAAATGATAATGATAGTGTCGTTTCTCTTATTGTAGGCTAAGGAGTCTTGACAATTGCATAGCTTGAGATTGGGACAGTATATACAAGGTATGTGAGGCTATCCCTTTCCTTCTTTTGCACGACTCCGATTGTACATAATGCAATGAACGAGCTTCCAAAGATACTCTACTCTTAGAAGCTAGCAGTACTTGCATTGTTTCCCTTCTTATGGAACAATTGATGTTGAGGTTGATCCTCTTATTCTTATGTTATCAATGTTGTTGGTACTTCCTGATTCTTATAATATTCTTGATGAAGNGGCCGTACTATAGTCGGCCGGGTATGGCACCTATTGTGCAACCACTGATCAGTTGGGTTTACCGAGTTCTCTTTGAGGCCGGGTATGATATGATGATGATGATGATGCCCACAGAGGCGGATGTTGATACGATAATGATGATGCCCACATAGGTGGATGTTTTTAAAAGATTATGTATATATATGTATCATGCATTTCATGTTACTGTCTCTTAGAAGCACTGAGATGTTACAAGTTGTATCTTCTCTACCTCTCTTTACATTATTGTTCATATTTATATTGACCTGCCTTACATACTCAGTACATTATTCGTACTGACGTCCTTTTTATTTGTGGACGTTGCATGTCGTGCTGCAGGTCTTAATAGACAGGTAGACACAGTTCCTCCACCACAGTAGGCTTTCCGGTTTAGCAGTTATAGGTGAGATCCCTTCTCCGGACTTGCCGTGGTCTTGGTATGCATTTTTGGTTATAGATATTACGGGTATGTCGGGGCCCTATTCCGACTATGTTGCATTACTTATGCTCCTTTAGAGTCTCATAGACAGGTGTCGGCTTATGTATAATTTGGTATGCCTTGTCGGATGATTTTTGTTGTATAGTCTTTCATGGAAGCATGGTAGCTCCTAACTTATATGTAGTTTCTTGGCTGTCTTGTTATCCCATGTTATCCAAGTTCATTCCATTATCTATAATTGTTTGGTGTTCATAATCCATATCTAACACTTATATTGATCTCGTCGTCCCTTAAAGATAATAAGAAGATTAGATAAAATGTACGTTGGTGCTCGGCAAGTATGGATCGAGTACTAGTCATGATCCTCCAGTTTGGGTCGTGACAAACTTGGTATTAGAGAAAGTCTATCCTAGGGGTTGTCTATGATCCGTGTCTAGTAGAGTCGTGATTATAGATGTGTAGCGCGCCACATTTATAATTAGGAGACTACGTGACATCTAAGGTTGTTACCTTCTTCCTAAATCTAGATCGTGCGTAGAGTTGAGTCCTTAGTGTTGTATCTAATATTAACCTTGTTTTGTTTCAGCGATGCCTTCGACTAGGAAGCAATCGATTAGTAGACGACTTGATATAGCTGCGGGAGAGGGTACCAGTCAGGTGCCTCAAGCCAGAATAGGTGAAAGTGAGCCTCAGAGTGAGATGCCGTCTCATACCTCATCTACTCCGTCTCATCCAGAGGATATTAGGAGGAACCCAACACCACCAGTTCCTCCGTCTGGCCCTACAGAGCAGGATATGCGGAGTGCGGTGCAGTTGTTGACTAGTTTGGTAGCTGCTCAGGCTCAGGGGCAGAATACCGATGTTATTGATAAACCGGATAGTATGAGAGTTCGTGATTTTATTAATCTAGACCCTCCAGTGTTTACCGGATCAGACCCCAAGGAGGATCCACAGACATTTATTGACCAGGTTTATAGTACACTACGGGTTATGCATGCTACAGATACATAGGCAATAGAGTTGGCTTCATATCTGTTACGGGATTTAGCGGTTTTAAGGTATGATAGTTGGGAGAGATTCAGGGGTCTGAATGCCCCTCCAGCTGTGTGGAATGAATTTTCTGAGGCCTTTCTTCGTCACTATTTGCTCGTTGAGATACGACGAGCTAGAGCTGATAAGTTCTTGAACCTTAGATAAGGTAATATGAGTGTGCGAGAGTATGGCATGCAGTTTGATTCTTTAGTAAGGTATGTTCCTCATATGGTGGCCGAGATGAGTGATAGGGTGCATATGTTCGTGAACGGGTTGGGACCACATCTGATAAATGAGTGCACGAAAACCTCCTTGGTGGAGGGCATGGATATTTCCCATAGTCAGGCTTATGTTCAAACCCTAGAGGATCGTAAGTGCCAGCAAAGGGCAGATAGGGAGTCGGATAGAGGCCATCATGAGAGGGCAAGGTTTGTAGGGTATTCTCAGGACTTCAGGGGTAGTGTTAGGCCCCAGTTTTTTAGGAGTTCAGTGCCACCTGTAGCTAGTGCTCCTACACAGTTTTAGAGTCCTCAATATGATAGATTTACCTATTCTGGTCCAGGTCAGAGTTCGCGGGCCTCAGGCTCGCAATATCATAGGGATACTAGTCAGACGAGACTCCCAACACCCCATTGTGATCAGTGTGGAAAGGCCCACTTTGGACTGTGCTGTCGAGGTTTTGATGCGTGCTACTCTTGCGGACAGCCTGGCCATATGAAGCGGGATTGTCCTAATAGAGAAGGTGGTGGTATGGCTCAGCCAACGGGATCTGTGTCTGGTTCTTCCTCATCAGTTCGACCTCCAGCACGGGGTTTTCAGCAGTCGACAGGTCGTGGTAGGGGTAGAGGTAGAGGTGCAGTGCCGAGTTCGAGTGGTGCTAAAAATCGAACCTACGCTCTAGTAGGTCGACAGGATCTCGAGTCGTCTCAAGATGTTGTTACAGATATATTGTCTGTGTTTTCTTACGATGTATATGCGTTGATTGATCCGGGATCTACATTATCATATGTTACACCTTTTGTGGCTAATAAGTTTGGCGTTGAACCTGAATTGATAAGTAAACCACTTGCGGTATCTATTCCGATAGGAGATTTTGTGATTTCTAGAAGGGTATATAAAGGTTGCACAGTGATGATTCGTAGTCGTCAAACCTCGGCGAATTTATTTGAATTAGAAATGGTTGATTTCGAGGTGATAATAGGAATGGACTGGTTGGCCTCATGCTATGCAAATGTTGATTGTCGTACGAAGATGGTTAGGTTTCAATTTCCTAATGAACCTGTCATCGAATGGAAAGGGAACTTTGCTACGCCGAAAGGTAGGTTTATTTCCTATCTTAAGGCAAGGAAGATGATCTCAAAAGGGTACATTTATCATCTCGTTCGCGTTAGGGATGCAGAGACAAAGCCGCCCACTCCACAATCAATCCCCGTGGTCAATGAATTTCCAGATGTTTTCCCAGATGAACTTCCAGGCCTTCCACCTGAAAGGGATATTGAGTTTAGCATTGATGTATTTCCTGACACTCAACCCATATCTATTCCTCCATATAGGATGGCCCCGGTAGAGTTGCGCGAGTTCAAGGCATAGTTGAAGGACTTGATGGATAAGGGCTTCATTAGGCCTAGCACTTCACCTTGGGGTACGCCAGTCCTGTTCGTGCGGAAGAAATACGGGTCGTTACGGATGTGTATCGACTATCGACAGTTGAATAAGTTTACTATAAAGAACAAGTATCCACTTCCAAGGATTGACGACCTGTTTGACCAACTCCGGGGTGCCAAGTATTTTTCCAAGATTGACTTACGTTCGGGGTATCATCAAGTGAGGGTTAAGTAGAAGGATATTCCAAAGACGGCCTACCGGACAAGATATGGACACTTTGAGTTCTTGGTGATGTCGTTTGGGCTAACAAATGCCCCATCAGCTTTTACGGATCTCATGAATACTGTATTAAGGCTCTATGTTGATGTGTTCGTGATCGTATTCATTGATTACATTTTGGTGTATTCTCGTTCGGAGGCGGAACATGCGGGCCACTTGAGGATAGTATTACAGACGCTTTAGGATCGTAAGTTATATGCTAAGCTCTCCAAATGTGAATTTTGGCTGAACTCAGTAGCATTCCTTGGCCATGTGATATCTGACGAGGGTATTAGTGTCGACACTCAAAAGATCGATGCAGTAAAGAATTGGCCGAGACCTACAACACCATCAGAAGTCCGCAGCTTCCTGGGGCTAGCAGGATATTATAGGCGATTTGTAGAAGGGTTTTCCTCTATATCATCACCATTGACTAGGTTAACACAGAAAGCTACTAAGTTCCAGTGGTCTGACGCTTGTGAACGAAGCTTTCAGGAGTTAAAGAATCGATTGACATCTGCGCCAGTGCTCACTCTCCCAGAAGGAACAAAAGGTTATGTGGTATATTGTGATGCCTCAGGTATAGGTTTGGGGTGCGTATTGATGCAACATGGGAAGGTGATTGCTTATGCATCAAGACAATTGAAGAAGCATGAAAAGAATTACCCGACCCATGATTTGGAATTGGCTGCAGTAATATATGCTTTGAAGATATGGCGGCACTACTTATACGGCGTCCATGTTGACATCTACACAGATCACAAGAGTTTACAATACATCTTCAAGCAGAAGGAGTTGAATTTGAGGCAGCGTAGGTGGCTTGAATTACTGAAAGATTACGATGTCGAGATATTGTACCATCCCGGTAAAGCCAATGTTGTGGCAGACACTCTCAGTCGTAAGTCAATGGGAAGCTTAGTACACATTGAGGCAAGTAGACAGGGGTTGACTAATGAGCTTCATCAGCTAGCGAATATGAGAATTAGATTCTTAGACTCTGATGAAGGAGGGTTACTGTACAGAATACATCAGAATCATCTTTTGTAGCCGAGGTATAAGCATGGAAATATGAAGATCCTACCTTAGTATGATTGAGAGAGAGCATTCAACAGAGTAAAATTACGGCTTTTGAGATCGGAGCAGATGGAGCACTGAGATACCAGGGCCGATTATGTATGCCTGATGTGGCAGGGTTGAGAGAGAAGATTATGATTGAGATTCATCAATCCAGATATTCCATCCATCCCGGCTCGACAAAGATGTATCATGATGTTAAGGAGCAGTATTGGTTGGATAACATGAAGAAGTCTATTGCACAATTTGTAGCCCAGTGTCCTAATTGTCAACAAGTAAAAATCGAATATCAGAAACTCAGTGGATTGCTTCAGAATATAGAGATTCCGACCTGGAAATGGGAGGTGATTGATATGGACTTCATCATTGGATTGCCTCGCTCTTATCATAAGTGTGACTCCATATGGGTGATAGTTGATCGACTTACAAAATGTGCCCATTTTGTGCCAGTTAAGACAACTTACACAGCTGAAGATTATGCAAAGTTGTATATCAAGGAGATTGTTAGGCTTCATGGTGTACCGATATCCATTATATTAGACCGAGGAGAGCAATTTGCGGCTAACTTTTGGAGGTCTTTTCAGAAAGGTTTAAGCACACAAGTGAATCTCAGCACTGCATTCCATCCACAGAATGACGAACAAGCTGAACGTACCATTCAAACACTTGAAGATATGCTACGAGCATGTGTTCTCGATTTCAAGGGGAATTGGGATGACCATCTTCCACTTATAGAATTTACCTACAATAATAGTTATCATTCCAGTATTAAAATGGCCCCGTAAGAGGCCCTATACGGGAGGAGATGTAGATCACCACTTGGATGGTTCGAAGTCGGTGAAACAGAACTATATGGGCCAGATTTGATTCACCAAGCCATTGAGAAGGTGAAACTAATACAAGAGCGGCTAAGGACAGCACAAAGCAGGCAAAAGTCTTATTCTGATGTCCGACGTCATGATTTGGAGTTCGAGGTTGGTGATTAGGTTTTCCTGAGGATCTCGTCGATGAAGGGTGTTATGCGTTTTGGGAAGAAGGGTAAGCTGAGTCCACGGTATATCGGTCCGTACAAAATTCTCCTACGAATTGGACAGGTTGCTTATGAGTTAGAATTGCCATCCGAATTGGAATTTTTCCACCCGGTATTCCATGTATCTATGTTAAGGAAATGTATTGGAGACCCTTATAAAGTCGCCCCTATCAAAGATGTACAAGTTATAGAGGATCTATCATATGAAGAAGTGCCAATAGCTATATTATATCGACAAGTGCGCAAGCTAAGAACAAAGGATGTAGCTTCCGTCAAAGTATTGTGGAGGAACAAGAACAGGGAAGAAATTACTTGGGAAGCAGAAGAGCAGATGAATTCTAGATATCCTTACTTGTTCCAGATTCAAGATAACAAGGATGCCGAGGGGACGCAGGACGCATTAGAAGGTGAAACAGCTCTATGAGGTAAGCAATAGCTTGAGAGTACTCTTCCTTAATACACAATGGTGATATGCAGATAGTGTACATATCCATAATGCTTTGTGTAGCCTTGAATGGAAATACGTTGGGTTTAACTGCTTGTAAGTTTGTCTAGTATCCATTTTATAGGGGAAAAATGGGCCGGAAATTTCCGTTGGAATCCACGATGAGTTAGGCTCCCCCTAAACACTTACATTCGAGGACGAATGCTCCTAAGGGAGGAGGGTGTTACAACCCATATTCACGTACGTTGGCTCATGCCATAAGTTAATCGACGTAAACATGAGAAGATATTGTCTTTGAGATGATAAGAAGTTAATCCTATTGATCTTAAATGATACAAGAGTGTATAAGAGTGATTAACACGTAGTAGAAGTTAAACGAATCAGGGATGTTGTAAATCGTATTTTTGGGTAAACCTAGGGGTTCTTGATACTCTCAAGAAGTCGTGTTTTAAGGTATTTGAATCATATAATATCTGTATCATAGTCTTGAAGTCAAACGAGTTATGAAGCAAAAGTCGACTAGAGTTGTCACAACTTAGGTTCATAGTTTTACTTAAACTTTAGGTCAAATGTTATTAAGCTTTTCTCCCAATATACTTGGAATTACAGGGTGATCTATCCACCTAATTGAATATCTATGAGTCTAGTTTCTGACGCATTAAACCGTTTATCAATACGAAATTGGAGTATAGAGATATAGACATTTTTGCAAGACTGCACAAGCTGCTAGGTGACAAGTAGGTGGGTCACCTACTTGGTTAAATGATAGCCCAAAAAGAGGCCATTTCGGGTCAGCCAAAGAGCCCATTAAAAGGCTTATCTTATGCAATATATCTCTCATTATATTTCACAAATAACCAGACCTAAACCCCTGCAAAATTCCTCCCAAAATTTATCCACAAACCCTAATTGATTTTCCCTCTCTTTCAAGTTCAAATTGGGGGTAAACCCTAGAGTTTGAAGAACCAAGATAAAGGCTGAGTTATCCAGCAAGTAAGGTGATTTTACTGTTCTCTTTCATCCATTTTTTGTTCTGTAAATTCATGGTAATTCGTTTTATACTTGTAGAACTCACGGGATGGTGTTCGGAAGCCGTGAGTTCGAGTTATTCACTTGTAGCGGACTGTTTTGCGGACTGTTTTGTGTTGCTGTTGGGATGCGTGTTTTACTACTGTATTGTGGAGTTTTGGAGGAGTAAGGGTGTGTATAAACACCATATAGATGTATGGTTGTGGTCTGGTCGTTCTTCGTAACATTTCCGGGTCGTTTGACACGACTACGGTGGTCGTCTTATGTATGAAGTTATTAGGTTGTTTGTGGACTGTTTTGAGAGGCTCAATTTGATTATTATTGATGTTGTTTGGGAAGTTTGGTGATTGTTTTGACTTGTGTGAAGTCATATATATAGGGGAGGTGTTGTCCGTTTCATCGTAAAATAGGTTGTGGTCGATACACAATAGTTATGACGCTTAAATTATAATGATAGTGTCGTTTCTATTATTGTAGACTAAGGAGTCGTGACAATTGCATAGCTTGAGATTGGGGCAGTATATACAAGGTATGTGAGGCTATCCGTTTCCTTCTCCTTCACGACTCCAATTGTACATAATTCAATGAACGAGCTTCCAAAGATACTCTACTCTTAGAAGCTAGCAGTACTTGCATTGTTTCCCTTCTTATGGAACAATTGATGTTGAGGTTTCTCCTCTTATTCTTATGTTATCAATGTTGTTGGTACTTCCTGATTCTTATAATATTCTTGATGAAGAGTTAATCCTAATAATGTGTACGTAGAATATCGACCTTATGTCACTCCGAATTATTCAGAACATGATTCCAATGAGTCCTGCATGCATTATATATATGTATCTATTTTACTCTACGGAACCGCACTATAGTCGGCCGAGTATGGAACCTATTGTGCAACCACTGATCAGTTGGTTTTACCGAGTCCTCTTTGAGGCCGGGTATGATATGATGATGATGATGCCCACAAAGGTGGATGTTGATACGATAATGATGATGCCCACAGAGGTGGATGTTTTTAAAAGATTATGTGTATATATGTATCATGCATTTCATGTTACTGTCTCTTAGAAGCACTGAGATGTTACAAGTTGTATCTTCTCTACCTCTCTTTACATTATTGTTCATATTTATATTTACCTGCCTTACATACTCAGTACATTATTCGTACTGACATCCTTTTTATTTGTGGATGCTGCATGTCGTGCTACAGGTCCTGATAGACAGGTAGACGCAGTTCCCCCGCCATAGTAGGCTTTCCAGTTCAGCGGTTATAGGCGAGATCCCTTCTCCGGACTTGCCGTGGTCTTGGTATGCATTTTTGGTTATAGATATTATGGGTATGTCGGGGCCCTGTTCCGACTATGTTGAATTACTTATGCTCCTTTAGAGGCTCATAGACAGGTGTCGGCTTATGCATAGTTTGGCATGCCTTGTCGGATAATTTTTGTTGTATAGTCTTTCATGGAAGTGTGGTAGCTCCTAACTTATACCTAGTTTCTTGGCAGTCTTGTTATCCCATGTTATCCATGTTCATTCCATTATCTATAATTGTTTGGTGTTCATAATCCATATCTACAACTTATATTGATCTCGTCGGCCCTTAAAGATAATAAGAAGATTAGATAAAATGTACGTTGGTACTCGGCAAGTATGGCCCAGGTACTAGTCATGATCCTCCAGTTTGGGTGGGTCATGACATGTTGAAAAAAAGTTATGTGGAATGAATTATCATTTGTACCTCTAGATCCTTGAAGATAATATGAACTTGAAGTTCATAAAAGGATAATTCATCTGCAATGCAAAGCATGCCAGACGCATTTGCTGATCCAAAGATAGTAACTATATTCTCACTGAAAATGCTCCTATTAGAATAAGTCCTATAAAGACAAAATTTACGGTACTTTTAAAGCATATAGACAAATCAGTTTCAAATAAAATTCATGATAAAGAAGATGAGCAAACAATCAAAATCATCATAATAAGGAGGCAAGTGATCTAGAAGATCACATGACATAACATTTCATAAAATCTCAGGAGAGGTTCATGTACCTGAAAATATGAATAAAGAGATCTCTATGTTATGTCTTTATGAAAAAAATATTGGAACCGATATAAAATGTTCGTCGTCGACATCTATCATAGCGCTAAGTATAGATGAGGATCTTAAGTCTGTCGAATACAGACACAAAAATATAGGCCAAATACAAGAGACATAATTCAAATATAATTGGTTTCATATGAAAGACATGTAGTTTTGGACACGTAATTCAAACACTTGAAAGTATAAAGTCAATGACGAGTGCAATCATTTTTATCTATCTTATATGTCTAGCACGACATAAAAACTTGATATGTATCTAAAGTCCATTCATATGGCTTATATGATTTAACGTATATGACAACCCATGAAGGATTTAAATTGCTTAAAGCATATATAATTCTTGGTCTTGAAGTACCACATCCCACGTGAAATTTGTGCACATATGTATCTTGCTATAACTATAAGCATGATAATGTGATAGAGAGAATTTTTCCCTCTATGGAGATATTGAAAAGGCTATTCCACGACAATATATGAAGACTCTACTAATGTCAAACTTCAAGAAGCTAGTGTACAAGATAGGGATGCGAAGGCTCAATGATGTGAATGATGCTCTCATCAGGGGGAGTTATACGCGTTGTACTCTTTTTTCCTTACAAGGTTTTGTCCCACTGGGTTTTTCTTACAAGGTTTTTAATGAGACAACCAAAAGGCATATTGTTAGATATGTGTACTATTTTTTCTTCTTTAGAATTTTTTTTCCCACTGGATTTTATTTTAGTTAAGGTTTTAACGAGGCACATTATCTGTTGAATAG
>MDKI01074057.1:0-10522 GCA_005239505.1 Nicotiana paniculata
ATAAACTATTCCAAGTGGCGACTCTAATAAATAAAATAACCCCATTTCGAATAATATCACTTTAATTGGAAAAACTCCCATACCCCCTTAGGGTGTATAAAAAGGGAGGTGTGACATCCGGTCACGGCGACGACTGCTGATTGAGGCATCAGAGTTCGGGGACTATTGGGTAGCTGCATGGCATTCGCGATACTTGATTTTCCTTCCTTATTCTATCTGCACTTTTCAGTTTTATTTTGTAGATATTGTTGTGGACTGTATTCTGATTTTAGATGCTCATGTACTCAGTGACACCCCGGTTTTGGGATGGATTGTACTGTATTTTGGATAAATTCTGTTTTAAAAAGGCTTTTCCTTAGTATAAATTGTGCCGTTGTTATTTCTAAAAGTGTTTTACTGTGTTGAGAATGTTGAGTTGTGGCTTGCCTAGTTCCACGATAGGTGCCATCACGATGGTCGATTTTTGAGTCGTAACAATTCATCCCTCAACCCGCACGATTAGGATGATTCCTATTATACATCCATCTACGATGCACAAATTCCATCTACACAAATAGAAATCTAGAAATGAGATATTTAAAACAATTTGATTTATTTAAACCGGTTACAAACTTTTACTCTTTCAAAGGTTCGTTTTAGATATATACATATCATTGTGTCAAAGCACTTTAATTGATATTTTTTTAAACTTAATATTTGTTAATATTCAAAATCTCACATTAATCCCTATTCTAAATATAAGTCTTTAACTATAATAATTAAATTTGAATAGCTTCTTAAACGTTCATATAATCCAAATTAATTACTGATTTCTCAACAAATTAATCTTAATGTTGAAATTAAAAAAATTTAAATTTAATATCATTTTAATAATAAAATTAACAAGTAATAATAAACCTAATATAACAAACTTTACACCAAAGTCGTCCTTCGATGCAATCTCTGGGTTTCGATCTCATAGTAAAATCGAAAGGGCTGATTACGATGAGTTAAGGAATGCTTCCATTTCCACGCAAGAATATATATATTAGTGGTAGATTGAAGTCTCAACTTTTCAAAGCATTGAAATGGTAAGCATTTCAAAGCATTGAAATGGTAAGCAGCCTTTGGGTATCATAAATAGGTATGAATGCTTAGGGTCAATTTATACGTCATGGTTAAAGACGGAGAAAGAGCCTTTCTTTCTCCAAAAAATTAAAATAAAAAAACTGCAACGAGTTTGCAATAGTGTGTCAGCTGCATACAAATTGAAGGACTATATTTTTATTCGTATTGAGAGTAACATGAAATAGAAGCAAACAGTTTTGAATATATATATATATATCGGATTAATGATGTATGACGAGACGAATTAGAATAGTGTCATGCTATTCCAACCTCATATTTTCTTGTTGTATATGTTAGTAATACATAACTGACGTGTTAGAATATTTTGTTTTGTAGAGCTAACAATAATTTATTATATCGTATCGTTTATAAATACAATATTTGAATAGATTATATTGTGTTGTTATTGTTAAATAATATTAAATATTAAATTTATCAAGAATTACGCATAAATAAAAGATCACTTTTCTACTAATTTATCACCAAATATGTCTTATAAATAGATTAAGCAATAAAATTCATGAAAATTCTAACAAAATTTGCAATTAACGTTGGAGTTGGAAGCCACAAAAGTTCTGGAAAAAAAATGGACGAAGACAAAGTAGGTTATAAGTGGGAGATTTCGAGTTAAAATTAAAAAAAAAAAAGTAAAGGGTAAAATGAAATTATGGAACAATAAGTTAGGGTATAATTGGAAAGAAAAATAGGAAACAATCCTACCACACCAAATGAATTATTTCAAAAAAGGAAATTCTTTATTATTTCGGAACAATGAATTTAACAATACAATACAACCAATTTTAATAAAACAATCAAAACGAATATTATTTTGAGATAATAATATAATACAATACAGGGAGTAACAACCGTCCAAACAAGATGTAAACAATTAATGAACGGTAATCAATGAAAATAGAAGGTTATCAAAAGCTGAAAGAAAAAAATATAATTCGGTCAATTTCATGAACAATCACTCAAACTCTACCTTATTATACAAAAATAAAAATTTCTTAAGTGTCGAGAAAGTTACTAAGCCATTTGTATAATCAGAGCCATATATATATATATTTTAATATCTTATGATAGTAGGAGGAAAGCAAAATGAAGTGTAGGGTCAGCTCCAGGAAAATAGGATAAGAAGTAAGAAGGGATGAGGAAAACCAGAGTCGCAGTTCAAAGGGCGCCCACAGTCCTGCTTCCTAAAACCAGCGTACTGTATTCCACAAAACCGGGAGTTCTCCTTTGTGGGCCGGCCCGGGCTTTTTCACCCCACGCGCTTCATTATGTGTGCTCAAACTTTTACTATTTGTTTTTTCTCCTTTGCTTCTTCTTACCCCACTTTTTTCACACCTTCTTTCTCATCACCAACTTTGTTAATGATCTATTATATTTTTGAATTATTATACAATTCTTATGTCCAAACGCCCACTAAATTATTTTCAAATAAAAATATTATCATTTATTTTGAACCAGACTAATAAAAAAATTGTATCACCTTATAGAAATGGATGAAGTATATTATACCAAAGGAGGATGTGCAATTTCCCATTCTCTAGCAATCTTGCTTGTTTGCATACGAAATATACAAAGTATATAACTTGAATTACTGTTATCCTTAGGCTAACAAATTTTGTTGACCCTGAGGAAAAATCACAAAAATTTTCTCGTGTTTACTGATTATCTATGCATCAACAAAGATACATACCATCGCCTTTTTCCATAAGACAATTAGTAAATATTGGATCATGAATTTCTACATCTTGTTAAAAGGAATTCTTTTTAATTATTAAAGTCACAACTGAACGATCCAGAGAAATACACTATCCATTCACAGCCTAGTAGAAAATTAAGGCTCTGTTGTCCATTTTTTTTTTATAAATGTGTTTGTCTATGAAAATTTATAATTTTAAAAAAAAAAATTGTAAATGAGTTTTTCAAACAAAATTTTTAGAATTTTTTTTCTCCATTCATACAATTATAATATTTTTCAAGTGTAATGCAAGTCCAAACATAATTTCAAATTCAAATCGTTATTCAACTTAACTCTAAATATTTTTCTTTAAATTATAATTTTTATGTAAACACTAACTAATAGCTTGTTTAGCCAAATTTTTTTTGTAGCCAAAAATATTTTTTTTGTTAACTAATAGCTTGTTTAGCCAAGTTCTTTTTGTAGCCAAAAGTATTTTTTTTTTGTTAAAAGTGTTCTTTCCGAAAAATTGATGTGTTTGGCCAAGTTTTAGAAGGAAAACAAATGTGTTTAAGGTGAAATAGAAGAACTTTTTGAGAACCTGAAAAAAGTAATTTTTTTCTAGAAATACTTTTTTAAGAAGTATTTTTGAAAAAAATATACTTAAAAATAATTTTTAAAAGCTTGATTACACTAATTACTATTTAAAAATATTTTTTAAATTAATTAGTCAAAAATAATTTACAAAATAAACTGATTTCAAAGAAGAAGTGAACATGCTTATAAAGAAGAAGTAGGGCGAGCCGCCATAAATCTGGGACTGTGAACACAGGCTTTACACGTGTTGCTTTAATACAATTCCTGGTTTAGGACCAAGTTGCATGTCCTTCTTCGCCTTATCACGCTTTTTCATTTTGGAAGAATATTGTTCGCTATAAGTATAAGCTCTCAAATGACTATACTACCCTCACGAGTCGGTTTTTCTTTTAGCTTGTTCTACTACCATTCCAATTTAGGTGGTGGTATTTAACTCGGTATATAATTTAAGGAAAAAATTTAAATTATTTTTAAGTATATAGGTATGAAGTGAGAAATCTTGTATTTGGCAACAAAATCAAGATGTCAATACTAGAGGATATATATTTAATGTAGCGAAAAATGATTAACAAAGATCACAACCGGAGATAGAGTACAATTCTATTTGTGGATACTACATAAAACAAGATAACAGCATGTAACTATCCTATTTACAAATATATACTGAACAATATGAAAAAAGAGATGAAAAACTTTGCTTATTTAATCATAGAGGATATATATTTATAGCTTATTTGACAAAGTTTATAAAATTTGCTTATTTTGAGAAGTGCTTTTCAAAAAAATATTTTTGGCGAGAATAGGTTTGTGTTTGATTAATTAATTTTAAAAATTTTTGATCAGTAATTAGTGTTGCCAAGCTTCTAAAAACGGTTTCGAAGTGTATTTTTCTCAAAAGTGTTTTTGGCTAAAAACTAAATTTTTCTACTTTTCAAAATTTGCAGTATTTTTTTCCTTCTAAGAACTTGGCCAAACAACTCAATCTTTTGCCAAAACACTTGGCCAAATAAGCTAGTAATGTAGTGCAAATGGAGATAGAATACAATTTTATTCGTGAATCACTACATAAAACAAGATAACAACATGAGCTGTCCTATGAATAAAAAAAGATTAACAGTATGAAAAGAGACATGAAATTTTGCTTATTTAACTATGGTAAAACTTAGTCACACAAAAAACACTATGATAGGTGGGCAATCAACGCGAAAATAATGTAAGTATGATTTACTATAAACGAGAGCCAATTAATTGAGAAGTAAGATATATAATTATAATAATGCTTGAGTTTCTCCACAAAAGGAAAAGGGGTAAATTGGAGATTAGAAAAGTAGGGGAATTAAGTTTTCCCAAATACTTGAAACAGCCAAAGAGACTTGAAATTTCCCAGGATACCGCTATTTGTGAAACCACTTGCGGCACCCCTTATAAACTACAACTCCCTCTACCCTCTTCACATGGAAAACTCCATTCATTCATTCCTTCTTCATATAAAACTCTTCCCTTACAACTCCCCAAAACCATAATACAATATTGAATTATGCGTTTAAGCTGTAATGGATGCCGGGTTCTCCGAAAAGGTTGCAATGAAAAATGCTCCATTAAACCCTCTCTTCAATGGATTAAATCCCCTGAAGCACAATCCAATGCTACCCTTTTCCTTGCTAAGTTTTACGGCCGTGCTGGTCTACTCAATCTCATCAATTCTGGCCCTGACCATTTGCGTCCTGCTATTTTCCGATCTTTGATGTACGAAGCATGTGGACGTATTGTAAATCCCATTTACGGTTCCACTGGTTTGTTAACCTCCGGTAACTGGCAACTTTGTCAAGCCGCTGTTGATGCCGTTCTAAGCGGCGCGTCGATTGAAAAACTTTCTCCCGACTCGGCTGTTAATAGCGTATGCCCGTCGCTTAAAGCATGTGATATTCGCCACGTGTCCAAGGAAAACGATTTCACTCCCGATCTGCACAAGGTGAAGATGCGAACTAAGTTTAAGCGCGTGTCGGCTAAACTGCACCAGAGGAATCAGTCGCCTGAGGTTGACGATGCGGCTCGGGTCATGTGGAGTTGGTCTCATAAGGAAGAGGAAGCAATCGGGTCGCCCAGCCGCGACTCGGGTCTGAGCCAACAACTTGAAGGGGAGAGCGGCGACGGTGACAGCGGCTCGGTGGAGACTGTAGAAGCCTCATTGGCTAAGCTAGATGAGAGCGATGTTGGATTAGAACTGACATTAGGGTTGCAGCCGTTGATGAAGTCGCCAGAATGTGGGGCTACCAGAAGTTGATGAAGAAATGGACGGCCTGGATTAGGACACGTGTACAATATAACGATAGATCAGCTCGAGCTTGTTTTGATGGCTGGTCTTGAAAGATAATTAAGATTGGAGTCTAGTTGGTTTCTATTTCTTTTTTATTGTTTTTCTGTAAAATTCTTTTTGCGACAATGTGGAATGTGAAAGTTAGATACAGAGAAGTTAATATACAGATTCGATGTTAACTGCCCTTTTTTTGTTTCGACCTACTAATTAAACTAGTAGTACTACTCGGGTGATCGCGCGATTAATATTAATTAAATTAGATTGTGATTGGACTTGTTTGATCGTATTGTTTTAATAAATTTCAATTGATATCTTATTTGTCTTTATGAAATACCCACTAATAAAATCCTTTAAATTAAAGGGATTTAAATATCTGTTGAATAACTTTTTTATTCTATATTTTATTTTATTTTATTATATTATCTAATGTTTAGTATTTTCAAATTGTTAATAAATATTTTTATTAGCAAATTACTTTAATTAATATTATTATCTGCTTGCCTTTTCTTTTCTTTTTTTTTGTAATATAAGAGAAGATATATATTATATTAATGTTGAAATATTTTTTATTTTAATTTTATTCCATTATTGTTCATAATATTATTTGAATTTTAATGAATAAATTCTCTATTAAATTAAAGGGACTTATATAGTCAATTAATTATTTTTTGTTATGTATATTTTTTAATCATATTATCCAATATTTAATATAATTGCATTATTAGTAGAAACTTTTATTAGCATATTACTTTGTTTAATATCTTTGTCTATTATTTTTTTTATATAAATATAATAAAAGATACATCTTTTATTACTCTTGAAATATTGTTTTTATATTTTTGAAATATTTTTTATTTAAATTTTATCTATTGTTCTTAATAATATTATCTGAATTTAATGAATAAAATCTGTATTAAATTGAAAAGAGTTGTATAGTCATTGAATAACTTTTTTGTTATGTATATTTTTTATTATATTATTCAATATTTAGCATTATTGCATTTTTATAGAAACTTTTATTAGCATATTACTTTATATAAAGTTTTAAATGCTAGTTTCTTTTTATAATATAATAGAAGGTATATATTTTTATATTTTATATTTTATTTTATTATTCTCAATAATATTTTTTAAATAAATAAAGTTTCTAATTTTATAAAGAAATAAAAAATTATTTAAAAAAACAAAGAAATTTTTAATTGGTAGTGTTTTATTTTTTATAATTTTAATATAATTTAAAAACTCGTACTTCATACTATTCTCCAATTTGAACGAACAATTTTTTTTTATTTTCTATTTTTATAAAATATTTGATATTTAAATTCCAAAACAATAACTGATCACTAATACTCCATCTGTTTCAATTTATATGAATCCATTTGACTGGATACCGAGTTTAAGAAAAGAGAGAAGACTTTTGAACTTGTGGTGTAAAATGAGGCACATATATTTTGTGTGGCTATAAATTATTGCATATAAGTAAATTGTTTCCAAATAAGGAAAGATGTCATTCTTTTTGGCACGGACTAAAAAGGAAATATGTTCACATAACTTGAAACGGATGGAGTATATAGATAAATAACTAATTATTAACTGCATATATCATGTGTCTTTTTTCTAGGCTACCACTTGGCTTGAGGAGAAAGCTTTTTCCTCTCTTTTTAATAATATATAGATTGATTAAATATTTTAAGTTGCATATTTTGGGCTTTTGGTTGTTCCTGTTCTTCCGGTATACTCGTTTATTGAAGTAGGAATGACCTTGTATTCAGAATAATATTACGAATAAACTCAGGAAGATGTGAAGAGTAAGATGTATGTAATAGAAATTTAGGACAAATAATGGCTAGCTTCTTTTCACATACATAATTTGTTGGAAAAATATTGGATTATGGAGAGTAAGATTTAGCTTGAGGCGTGTCAAAGATATTATCTTTAATGATATTTCGTCCACACTGTGATGAATATTATTAGGCATATCCCCGAGAATTCAACAAATTCTTTTAATATAACTAGGAACATAAACAACAAAAATTAATCAAAAGAAAACCCAACACACAAAAAAAAGGAAGAAATATTTTTAACTTTATTCTTTTTGTTACACCCTCCAAATAAACAAATATATACTTATATATGAAATCCAAATTTGACATCATATTGTTGGCAAAACCGTTAGAAACTTAGGGCCATTAAGGCTCTTAAAGAAATTGAAAGAAACATTCAATTGAATTCAATGGTCAGATTGAAACGTTCCACGCTAATGACCATTCATTGGCCAGATTATTTTATCCCAAATTAAATTCAAAATAAAATTAATTTCTGTTACAAATATATTTAAAATAATTACTATAATAAAGTCTCATTAATATAATATTAAGAAAATGAATCTCGATATAGTTTTAGAATATTTGTTTTTGAGATATCAAAAGAATTTTTCTATTAATAACCCACATATCTCAAAAAGAATATGAAAAAATAATGAAATAATAAAATAATTTGCTGGGTTTTTACAAATGAGCATAACGCGTCAAATCTGGTATTTTTTGGACTATGAACCAAACCTAGATAAAATAAGACTAAACTTACAGAATAATTGGTGAAGTTCAAAACTTTTATGAACCAAGAATTCTTTTGTAAATTTAGTGTCTTATCTATCACATTATACCCGCACACACTTTGTTTGTTAATGCGGTTTTATAGGCCATGCGCGCGCCTGATTTTCATGAGTGCTCTAGAAATTTTTGCCATAAATTTCATAGGAGCGACCCCACTCCACACTCATATAGGTCCATCAATCAAGTGTATTCTGCAGCACAATACACCACTTATAAAAGGCTATGGATTATTGGATTAAGAGTTTAATAACTCGGCCTCCCATTCCTTGCAGTCTTGCACTATATACACACACCATAGGAAGTGAAATAATTTAATAGTGCATATTAATCAGCTAATGACTTGTTATTACCCATATGAACCTACTTTATTGGATCTCCAATCACATAGGTTGGGTTACCATCATTGTCGATATAACTCAAATTGGCAATAGTCTCATTCCCCTCGATGTTTCAAATATTAATTTTCTTCCCAAAAGTTTAGTTAGAGGATCGGCCGAATTCACTTCTGACTTCACATAATTGATGGAAATAATTCCATCTCTCAGCAACTCTTTATCACATTATGTCTCAATCGGATATATCTACTCTTTCCATTGAAGGATTTATTTTTAGCGATGACTATTGCAGCTTGGGAATCACAATGCATCGACACGAAAGGTGTCGATTTTATTCCTAGTGGAATACCTGGAAAAAGATTCTTTAACCACTCGGCCTCATTACTAGTCAATTCTAATGCCACGAACTCAGATTACATGATAGCTTAGCTGATTTTCATGTCACAACACCCCCACCGAGGGTGAACATATAATCACTAGTGGATTTTGTCTCATATGAATCAGAGATCCAGTTAGCATCACTGTATCCTTCTAGTACAGTGGGAAATCCACTATATTTGATACCATAGTTCATGGTACCTTTCAAATATTTCATTACTCTTACTAATGCATTCCAATGATCATGACTCAGGTTTTGAGTATATCTACTCAATCTACAAACATCATATGCAATATTAGGTCTTGTGAAATTCATCAAATGCATTAGGCTACCAATAATTTGAGCATATTTATTTTGATCAACAACATCTCCCTGATTCTTTTTTAATTGACTACTAGCATCATAAGGAGTTCTTACAGGTACCCCATCAAAATTATCAAATTTTTTAAGAATTTTTTCAACATAATGTTCCTGAGTCAACATCAAGTTATTGTCATCTCTTATAATTTCATGCCTAAAATAATACTAGCTTCTCCCAGGTCTTTCATCTCAAAATTAGAAGACAGAAAAAGTTTGGTTTTACGTACCAATTCAAGATTATAACTAAAAATAAGCATGTCATCTACATAAAGACAAATAATAACACAAGTACCATCTATACATTTTGTATAAACACATTTATCTACTTCAATTGATGAAAACTCATCATTAATCACTACTTGACCATATTTTTCATGCCACTGTTTAGGAGTTTGCTTTAGACCATACAAAAATTTTAGCAATTTACGTGCTTTGCTTTCTTGGCCAGATACTATACAACCCTCAGGTTGCTCCATGTAAATTTTCTCTTCTAAATCACCATTTAAAAATATAGTTTTAACATTCATTTGGTGAATAAAAAGTTTATAAATAGAAGCCAAGGCAAGTAAAATACGAATTGAGGAAATTCTAGTTATAGGAGCATAAGTATCAAAATAATCAACATTTTACTTTTGAGTAAAACCTTTTGCAACAAGTCTAGCTATGTATTTATCAATGGAACCATCCAGATTGAGCTTTTTTTAAAAAATTCATTTACAACCAAAGAGTTTAGCTCCCAGAGGCAAGTCAACTAAAATTCAAGTTTTATTTTGTAAAATTTAATTTATTTCTATATCAATAGCTTTTTCCAAAATGAGGCACCAAACGAAGAAATAACTTTAGAATATGCTAAAAGATTATTATCCACAAGATAAGTATAAAGGTCATTACCAAACGATTTTTCTTTCCTTGGTCTTTTGCTCCTTATTAAATCCTCACTTTCAAAATCATTTTGAATGATTGGAACATGTGAAATATTAGCACTTGAAATAATAGGAGCATCATAAATATTCTCAAATTTTAAAGGAAAAATATTCTCAACTGGAGTATTTTTCGCATTTTGAACAGTGTTTTCGTTCAGATTTACCTTTATAAAATATATATATATATATATATATATAT
>ML342770.1:530-25593 GCA_005239505.1 Nicotiana paniculata
TCATAGCACCCTGGCGAAAATGCTCAAACTCTGCGCGCCATGCGTCCCTGAGGCTCTCAGGAACAAACTCTCTCAGGAACATATCTGAGAACTGGGTCCAGGTCAGTGAAGCAGCCTCGTCTGGACTGTCTAACTCATAGGTGCGCCACCAATCATAGGCGGCTCCACGAAGCTGGAAGGTAGTAAAGGAAACCCCACTAGATCCGGTTATGCCCATAGTGAGAAGAATACGGTGGCACTCCTCTAGAAACTCCAAGGCATCGTCTGATGCTAGTCCACTGAATACCGGAGGATCATACTTCTTAAACCTCTCAAGTCTCTGTTGCTCGTCCGCTGAAGCAACTGGCCTGTCATCGGGCTGAACTGACACTACAGGCGGTACAGGAATGATCTCTGGGGCCTGGTCCACATGCACTTGCTGCTCAGGAGTGCGGGCGGCGGGAGTCTGTGCACCTCCCCCGGCCTGGGATGTGGCTGCAGCAAGGGGAAGCAACCCTGCCTGAGCCGGAGTGGTGTACATAGACATGAACTGAGCTAACGTCTCCTGAAGGGCTGGAGTAGTAGTGGCAGTAGGCGTGTCAGGTGCCTGGACCTCGGCTAGATCTGCTAGTGGTACCTCGGCGGCAGCTTGCGCAGGTACTCTCGCTGCATCACGTGTGCGTCCTCGGCCTCTACCTCGGCCCCGGCCTCTAACGGCTGCAGTAGGGGGCACGGGTGCCTGATCATCCCGAGTAGCACGTGCCCTCACCATCTGTGAGAGAATAGAAGACAGAGGTTTAGAATTGATGTAAAAAATATTGCACGACAAGGAAATCAATGAAGTGAAGATTTTTCCTAAACAGTTACATAGCCTCTCGTAGATAAGTACAGACGTCTCCGTACCAATCAGCGAGACTCTAATAAATCGGCATGTGTTCCGTGACTCCTATGAACCTAGAGCCCTAATACCAACTTGTCACGACCCCAGTTCGCCCTCCGGGAACATGTCATGATGGAACCTAGTCCCTATAAATAGGTAAGCCTAACAATGCGGAAAAATAACATAACTTGCGGAATAATTAAGTGAAAACTGAACAATCTAAAAGAAAGACTGTATATAAATGTCGTTCGGCATATACAACTCAAAAATAATGCAGAAGTCTACAATATCAGCCCAAAACCCGGAAACTCACGGGAAACACAATCTAACAAAAATGTAATACACTTCTCTAACTCCAGAATGTCTAAACAAATGTAAGGAAGGAAAATCTTTCCACAAAAGCTAGAATAAGATAGAGACTCCTGGTCTACGGACGCGGCAGATGTAACTCGAAGTCTCTGCAGGATCTCTCAACCTCGGGGATAGTGCGCCTGGGTGGAGGTACCTGGATCTGCACATGAAAACCATGCAGAGAAGGGGCATGAGTACACCACATCGGTACTCAGTAAGTCCCAAGCCTAACCTCGGTCGGGTAGTGACGAGGAAGGTCAGGGACCTACTGAGTTTAAACAATATAATAGGAATTTACAGTATGAAAACAGACAGTAATAATGAGTACAACAGTGAAATAAGACAGGTCAACAAGGCAATAACAAAACACAAGAACAGATTAAACACGGAATATGAACAGCTCAATAACAATGGTAACAAGGAGGATCTCCCAGGATACCGTCCTGTAGTCCTTTTCTCGACTGTCTAGTGGATCTCTTGGGATACCGTCCCGTAGTCCATCATATGTATATCCGATGGATCTCCCGAGATACCGTCCCGTAGTCCATCATATGTGCAGGGGGGATATTCCGGGATACTGTCCCGTAGTTCCAAAGTAAATATGTAGGGGGATCTCTCGGGATACCGTCCTATAGTCCAAAAGTAAATATGCAGGGGGATCTCCCGGGATATCGTCCCGTAGTCCCAAAGTAAATATGCAGGGGGATCTCCCGGGATACCGTCCCCTAGTCTCAAAGTAGATATACAAGGGGATCTCCCGGGATACCGTCCCGTAGTCCCAAAGTAAATATGCAGGGGGGTCTCCCGGGATACCGTCCCGTACTCCCAAAGTAAATATGCAGGGGGATCTCCCAGGATACCGTCCCGTAGTCCCAAAGTAAATACGCAGCCACAACAAGAAGATATTCAGAAATAGAGTGCAAAAATACAAGGATATAACTAGTTCTAGCCTAACATGCTTCACGTAGTGCAATTAAATCAACTTAAGCAGTTAGGCAATTTAGGGCAACTAGGCATGCTTTTCTAAGCTAACATAGACTATAATTAGAATAAAACAGGTAAGAAAGAAACTCACTCTTAATATTTAAAGTAAAATCGAATTTTTTTCCAGCAATTAGCACAAGTACGTGCTCGTCACCTCATGTACAAGGCATTCAATTACCAAATATCACATCCTAAGGGGAAGAGTCCCCCACACAAGGTTAGACAAGCCACTTACCTCGAACCTGCTCAAAATCAACTCGAAACAACATGTTTGCCACGAGTATCCGACTCTAAATGGCCCAAATCTATACAATTCAATTACATATCGTAAATAACATCTCAAGCAACTGATTCTACTATTTAATTCAAAGCTAAGGCGTGAAATTAAGTAAAATGACCAAAATTCCCCTCGGACCCACGTCTCGGAATCGAGTAAAAGTTATATTTTTCGGACACCCGTACACTCACGAACTCACTCGACCAGAAACAATCGAAATCCGATGTCAAAAACCCCTTAAATTCTCAGAATTTCGGTTTGGGAAAGTTTCATCAATTCCCCATGGTTTTTACCCCATTTTTTATTATTAAACCAAAGAAAACAACGGGGATTAATGGTCTAACAATGAATTAGGATTAGAAAACGTTACCTATGATCATTCTCTTCAAAACCCACTGAAAATCGCCAATTCCCGAGCTCCCAAACAATTTATAGACTTATGAAATAAACCCTCGGATTTTTGGAATAAACATACAGGGATCTCGCACCTGCGGTCCCGATCACCGCACCTGCGGTACCGCACCTGTGGAAAAAGCATCGCAGGTGCGGAATTCACTTAAGTCCACTAGGGCCGCACCTGCGGTCTTTTAGTCGCGCCTACGGTTCCGCACCTGCGGATCTCAGGTCTCACCTGTGACCACTGGACAAATACCACTCCATCGCATCTGCGATCAACCCTATCGCGTCTGCGAGTCGGCACGTGCGGGAAAACCTTCGCAGGTGCGAAAACACCAGAAGAGGTCTGGTTCAGCCATTTGATAAGTCCCAATTTCTCCCGTTAAGCATCCGAAACAACCCCGAGGCCCTCAACCAAAACCACCAACCGACCCTAATAACTTATTCGAACTAGGTCGAGCCTTAAAAACACGTCTCATAATATCAAAATCATCGATTATGCATAGGTTCAAGCCTAGAAACTTAGCAAAATTCTAGAATTCACATCTGACGCCGAAACATGTCTAAACACATCCGAATGACCTCAAATTTTGCACACACATCCCAATTGACATGAAATAACTACTGTAACTCCGGAATTCCATTCCGACGCTTGGATCAAAAACTCGCTACCGGACTGGGAACTTCAAAAATTTAAACTTCGGCATTTTAAGCCTAAATAAGCTACAAACTTCCAAAATGCATTCTGAACATGCTCCCAACCCCGAAATCACCTAACGGAGCTAACGGAACAATCGGATTTCCATTCTGAGGATGTCTTCACACTGTTCCGACTACGGGCAACTTTCCAACACCTAAGCTCTCATTTAAGGACTAAGTGTCCCAAAACTCTCCGAAACTCAAAACCGAATGTCCGGCAATTCAATTTAACAGAAATAGACTTGGGGAAAACAATTAATAGGGGATCGGGGAATTAATTCTTAAGACGACCGGCCGGGTCGTCACACTCTACTAGCCATCCAAATCTGGGCATCCACTCTACTATCATTCAAGGATATTGGCTCTAGAATTTTAATTGACAGATATCTTCCACTTCCCAATCATTAAAATGTCTTCTGAAAATTGGTTGTCATCTTGCTCCTGAGTGGCATTCTGCAATAGTGCAAAATTTGTTAGTAGTAATGCTATATAGATGGGGAAATTTTGCCATCAATTTTCTTCTCCGACCCAGACATCTGTCTAGAACCTAGTTTTGTTCCCATTTCAAATCTTCACCATTATGTTTCCTTGTTGTAAAGGCCATAAACTACTTATATACTTCCATAAACTGGTACTTGCATATGTGATCGCTAGACTAGGATCCCAAAAGTCTTTTTTACCATAGTTAACGGTAATCAGCTTTTTCCAAGGTTCTTCACCTTATTCATTAAATCTCCATAGCCATTTGCACAATAGACTCTTGTGCAATCAGCTTTTTCCAAGGTTCTTCACCTTCTTCATTAAATCTCCATAGCCATTTGCACAAACGACTGAAAACTCTAAGATCAGCAACCACCATGCCCGGAAATACCTGGATTTGCACACGAAGAGCAGGGTGTAGCGTGAGTACAAACAACTCAGTAAGTAACAAGTCTAGCCTTTGGGCTGAAAGTATTGACGAGCCTCATAGGTACGGTCCAATTACAAAAATACAGAAATGTAGACATGCTTTCAAGTTTAACAGATAAAGCCCAAACAGGTAAGATATGTCAAGTACAAGTGAGATAAGAAATGATACATCTTGATATCTACATGTCCATTATGTATGCCAACTGAAGTACAAAACAGTGTAGAAATCATATGCATCTTAGAGTATTAATCACTCAGCCCTACCATTCACTCCATCCTCACAATCACTCTTTCCTTATAGTCACTCCATCCTCACAGTCACTCAATCCTCCCAATCTCTCGGCACTTGCACTCGCACTCAAACTCAGTAGATACATGCGCTCATTGTGGGTGTGCAGGATCCAGAGGGGTAGATCCAGCCCAAGAGCTATAATATGACAATTATGTCATGAATCAATAAAGCTTGTTGCGTCGTGCAGCCCAATCCCATTAGTATCTTCACAATCAAGCCATCGGCCTCACTCAATCATCAATCTCTCTAGTCTCTTGGGCTCACAAGAATCATGATGATCAGCCCAAACAATGATGATATGATGTATCAATAAATGGCAATAGAGACTGAGATATGATATGCAAATAATAGCTGTGACTGAGTACATAATTTCAAATTAAGAAAACAATTCAACATGCAACACGACCTTTGCGGGTCCCAACAGTACCAGCATGTAGCCTAAGCATGATATTTAACATGACTTGCAACTCAAGTTCTCTAATACATGGAGAATATACAGATAACGACAAGATTGTTCAACTATACAGTTCCACGAAATCAGCCACGTCACAATTCCTAAAGTGCACGCCCGTCACATAGCATGTGCTTCACCTCAACACCAATTACCTAACACGTAATTTGGGGTTTCATACCATCAGAACCAAGTTTAGAAGTGTTACTTACCTCAAACCATACAAATTTCTACTCCAATAAGCCCTTGCATCGTGAATCAGTCTTCGAGTGCCTCGAATATAGCCACAAACAATTCGATACAATCAACTCAAGCTATAGGAATCAATTCCATATAAAAAATCTAATTTCTTAATCAAAATTCAAAAAGTCAACTCAAAACTCAATCCCCGGGCTCACGTCTTAGAATCCGATAGAAGTTACAAAATTCGAACACCCATTCAATGTCACGACCCAAACTACCAAGCCGTGATGGCTTTTATCGTAGTACTAGGCCAGCCGACTCACTACTCAACATCACAGTATTTCATTTCAAAAACATTTGCTTTCAATCTTTAGCGATAAATCTTTCATAAGAATTTAAAACAAGGAAATATACGGAAAATAAAAACTCGAAATCGGGTGTCACTAGTCATGAGCATCTACGATACAAGTCTGATAATGCTAGGACCAATACAGTCTGGAAATCTAATAAAATAGATATAGGAAGATAGGAGGTAGAAGAGCAAGGTTGCGATCTCCATGCAACTACTTTCCTAACTCCAAAGATCCGCGGTGGAAGAATCAACACTCGCTCGAACGTCCAGTAACACCTGGATCTGCACACAAGGTGCAGGGAGTAACGTGAGTACGCCAACTCCGTAAATAACAACCATAAATAAAGGCTGAGTAGCAGTAAAACACATAAAGATAATAATATGAAATCTCAGTGAAAAAACATACTTTCAAATCAGTGATTGAGTCAAAACATCTCGTAAAAACTCAGTTTCGGTAGAAAACATTTGTAGATATTTTTCAGTAGTTTCAATAGAAGTTCAATGTAAAATATAGTGAAAACAATGAAGTCGTAAACATCCCCTCAGGCAAAATATCACTCATAATCAGCCCCTCGAGCAAGCCTCACAGTCACTCATAAACAGCCCTGCGGGCATACCCCACAATCACTCATAACAGCCCCCTGGGCATACCTCACCATATGCCTCCCAGTCACTCATCACTCAGCACTGGCACTCATTAGGTACCTACACTCACTAGGGGTGTGTACAGACTCCGGAGGGGCTCCTTCAGCCCAAACGCAAAACCAAGAATCATGGCATCAATCACTCAGGCCCTCAGCCTATAATAAACATGTTGTGGCTTGCAGCCCGATCCCATATAATATCTTCACAAAACAGGCCCTCAGCCTCACTCAGTCATAAACCTCTCAATACACTCAGGCATTTTAGTAAAAACAGGGAACTCAGCCCAAAACAACAATTATATGCATCAAAATCGAGTAATAAAATTGAATTATGCAGTAAGCAGGTAAAATCATGACTGAGTGTAGATTTCAAATCAAAACAGTGAGAGGATAGTAAGAAAATTCCCTTGAGGGTCCAAATAGTACTGGCACAAGGCCCAAACATGCATTCAACCCAAGTTATAAGAATTCTTTCTAAAACACATAGCTATTATACAATTTCAAACAAAATAGGCAACTCTACAGTTGCTACGGAATGGACCAAGTCAAAATCCCCAACGCTGCATGCCCATCATCTAGCATGTGTGTCACCTCAATATAGTAAAATGATACAAAATTTGGGGTTTCATACCCTCAAGACTAGATTTACAATTGTTACTTACCTCAAACCGAATAAATCTCTAGCCCGCGATGCCCATGCCTCTCGACTCGGCCTCCAAATGCTTTGAATCTATCCAAAATCAGTACATTATCATCAATATACGCTAAAGGACCACAAGAAAAAATATCAAATTAGCCCAAAATCCCGAATTCAGCTCAAACCCGGCCCCCGGGCCCACGTCTCGGAATCCGAAAAAAATTCCAAAACATTAAAGCCCATCCACTCACGAGTCTAACCATACCAAATTTTGCTCCAATCCGATAACAAAACCCCCCAAAATCCAACTCAAGAATGCTTCCTCATTTTCCCTAATTTTCCACCCCAAAGCACAAATTAAAGGATGAAATTAAAGGCATAATTATCAAATTTGACCACAATAAGATAGAAATCACTTACCCCAAACACCCACGCAAGAATCTCTCTAAAATCACCTTCTACCAAGATCCCCCTTCAATTTTATGATATAAACTCGAAACCCTCGTTTTGAATCTTTTAAATCTGCCTAGGTATAACTTCATCGCGATCGCGGAATTTTCCTCGTGATCGCGAAGCACAAAAATAGACTGCCCACACATTAACCCTACGCGATTGCGGAATGACCCATGCGATCGCGGATCACTGTTTCTCCAACCTACGCGATTGCGGAATGACCCACGCGATCGCATAGAGCAATTCACCTCACCTCCTCACAGCTCGATTACTTCTACGTGAATGCAGCTTTGGCCACGCGTTCGATAAGCACATCTTCACACACGCACGCGATCGCGTTCCAAACTCTGCGATCGCGTAGCACAAACTTGTCTCTGCTCTAAATAAGCCTACGCGATCGTGGACCTACCCACACAATCGCGTATAAGGAAATCAGAAAATTACACCAACAGTTATCAGCCATATTGCATAGTCCAAAAATGATCTGTTAACCATATGAAACTCACCCGAGGCCCCCGGGACCTCAACCAAGCATAAAATTAAGTCCCAAAACATCATATGAACTTAGTCGAACCTTCGAATCACTCAAAACAACATCAAAACACCAAATTATCCTCAGATTCAAGCCTAAGAACTTTTAATCTTTGTAATTCCACAAACGACGCCGAAACCTATCAAATCGCCTCCGAATGAACTGAAATTTTGCACACACGTCACACATGACACTACGAACATATTTTAACTGCCGGAATTCCATTCCGACCCTGATACCTAATTTTCCACTACCTACCGAAAATCACCAAATTTCTAATTTCACCAATTCAAGCCTAATTCTACCACAGACCTCCAAATTACATTCCGAACACGCTCCTAAGTCCAAAATCACCTAACGGAGCTATCAGAACCATAAAAATCCCAATATAAGATTGTTTACTCATAAGTCAACATCCAATTTACTTTTCCAACTTAACCTTCTAAAATAGAGACTAATAGACTGTTTGGCCAAGCTTCTCAAGAGGCCAAAAGTGCTTTTTTTCTCAAAAGCACTTTTTTCCTAACTTGAAGTGTTTGGCCAAGCTTTTTCGGAGAAAAAAAGTGTTTTTGGGAAGAAGCAGAACTAGTTTTTGAGAAGCAGAAAAAAGTAGCTTCTTCCCAAAAGTAGAAGCAGAATCGGTTTTGACTTTTCTTCTTACCAAATATACCCTTAACAAAATATAATATGTACCAAAATAATCACTAAACCTAATACTTTGGATAGTAATTTATAAATATTTTCTTATTATTTTTAGGATAGTTTTCTAATATATACTAGTGACTTTAGGGGTGAATGCTTTTATATTTGTTGAATGATTTTTAATATATTTAACTTATATTAAAAGAATTAAGTACTTCTAAATTTTATTTGCATATTTTACTTAAATAAAATGAAAAGATTTAATTATTACATGTAATAAAAAAATTTTAAGATTATTTATTTACTTATAATATTAACTATTAAGTAAATCTATTCATGTCCTTATTTGTAATTTGATACTTAAAAGCACTTTCTGAAAACCTTGGCCAAACACAAATTATTGCTCAAAAGTGCTTTTCAGAGTGATTAGCCAAACACAAATTGGTTTTCTCCAAAAATACTTTTTTCAAAAGCACTTCTCAAAATAAGCTAATTTCTCCAGCTTGGCCGAACAGGCTATAAGTGTCTCATTCCACTCCAAAACAACTCCAGACCCGAACCAACCAACATGATGCAACAAAATAAAGCTAAATAATACATAAAGAAGCAGAAATTGGGGAAACAGGGCTATAACTCTTGGAACGACCGGCCGGGTCGTTACATCCCCCCCCTCTTAAACATACCTGGAGTCTCAAATAGGTGTGGATATCTGCTCCGCATCTCCCGCTCGGTCTCCCAGGTGGCCTCCTCCACAGGCGGCCCTCTCCATTGCACCTTTACCGAAGCTATGTCCTTTGACCTCAACCTTCGAACCTGCCGATCCAAAATAGCCACCGGCTCCACATCATAAATCATATCACCCTCCAACTGAACCGTGCTGAAGTCCAATACATGGGACAAATCGCCAACATACTTTTGAAGCATGAAAACATGAAATATCGGATGCACACTCGACAAACTGGGTGGCAAAGCAAGATTATAATCCACCTCCCCTATTCTCTGAAGCACCTCAAATGGCCCAATGAACTGGAGAATCAACTTGCCCCTCTTCCCAAACCTCATAACACCCTTCATGGGTGATACCTTCAGCAAGACCTTCTCCCCAGCCATGAAAGATACATCACGAACCTTCCTATCCGCATAGCTCTTCTGCCTAGACTGCACCGTGAGAAGCAGCTCCTGAATCAATTTCACCTTACCTAAATCATCCTGCACCAAGTCTGTACCCAAGAGTCTAGCCTCACCCGGCTCAAACCATCCAACTATAGATCTACACCTCTCCCATATAAAGCCTCATACGGATCCATCTGAATACTTGACTGATAACTGTTGTTATATGCAAACTCCGCGAGCGGCAGAAACTGGTCCCATAAACCCCCAAAGTCAATAAAAAAATCACGCAACATGTCCTCCAGAATCTGAATAGTGCGCTCGTATTTCCCATCCGTCTGAGGGTGAAAAGTTTTGCTCAACTCAACCTGAGTACCCAACTCTCGCTGCACGGCCCTCCAGGACTGCAATGTGAATTGAGTACCTCTATCAGAAATGATGGAAACTGGGTCACCTTGCAGACGAACAATCTCTTGAATATAAATCTCAGCTAACCGCTCCGAAGTGTAAGTAGTACCAACAGGAATGAAGTGCATGGACTTGGTCAGCTGATCCACAATAACCCAAATAGCATCCAAATTCCTCGAAGTACGTGGGAGCCCAACTACAAAGTCCATGGTGATCCTCTCCCACTTCCACTCCGGAATATCTAATCTCTGAAGCAAACCACCCGGTCTCTGATGCTCATACTTAACATGCTGACAGTTGAGACACCGAGCTACAAACCCAACTATATCCTTCTTCATACGCCTCCACCAATAGTGCTGCCTCAAATCCCGGTACATCTTCACGGCACCCAGATGGATAGAATACCATGAGTTGTGGGCCTCCTCAAGAATCAACTCCTGAAGCCCATCTACATTAGTCACACATATCCGGCCCTGCATCCTCAACACACCGTCATCACTAATGGTCACATCCCTAGCATCACCTCGTCGGACCCTAGCCTGAAGAACGAGCAAGTGGGGGTCATCATACTGACGCTCCCTGATACGGTCATAAAGAGAAGACCTGGAGACCACGCAAGCCAATACCCGACTAGGCTCCGAAATATCAAATTTCACAAGTTGGTCCGCTAGGGCCTGAACATCCAGTGCTAAAGGTCTCTATGTTGTCAGAAAATAAGCTAAACTCCCCAAACTCTCTGTCGGCGACTCAAAGCGTTAGCCACCACATTGGCCTTCCCCGGATAGTATAGAATAGTGATATCATAGTCCTTGAGAAGATCCAACCATCTCCGCTGACACAAATTAAGATCCTTCTGCTTGAACAGATGCTGCAGACTCTAGTGATCCGTATAAATCTCACAATGAACTCCATACAAATAATGACACCAAATCTTCAAGGCGTGAACAATGTCTGCTAACTCAAGATCATGCACCGAATAATTCTTCTCATGGATCTTCAATTGGCGCGAGGCGTAGGCAATCGCCATACCCTCCTGCATCAAAACACAACAATGCCATCCTCGAGGCATCACAATACACGGTATAAGAACCTGAAGCTGATGGCAAAACCAACACTGGAGTTGTGGTCAAAGCAGTCTTGAGCTTCTTAAAGCTCTCTTCACACTCGTCTGACCACCTGAATGGAGAACCCTTCTGGGTCAATTTGGTCAAGGGCGAAGCAATAGATGAAAATTGCTCCATAAAATGACGGTAGTAACCAGCCAAACCAAGGAAGCTCCTAATCTCCGTAGCTGAGGACGGTCTAGGCCAACTCTGCACCGTCTCTATTTTCTTCAGATCCACCTGAATACCCTCACTAGACACCACGTGCCCCAAGAATGCTACCGAGCCAAGCCAAAACTCACACTTGGAGAACTTTGCATAAAGCTTCTCCTCCGTCAATCTTTGTAATACAATCCTCAAATGTTGAGCATGCTCCTCCTGGCTACGAGAGTACACCAGGATGTCATCAGTGAACACAATAACGAAGGAGTCCAAATATGACTGGAATACACTGTTCATCAAATGCATGAACGTTGCTAGGGCATGGTCAGCCCAAAAGACATCACCAAGAACTCATAATGGCCATAACGGGTCCTGAATGCTGTCTTAAGAATATATGAATCCCGAATCTTCAACTGATGATACCCGGACCTCAAATCAATCTTAGAGCACACCCTCGCTCCCTGAAGTTGGTCAAATAAATCATCAATACGAGGCAAAGGATAGTTGTTCTTAACTGTGATCTTGTTCAACTACATGTAATCAATGCAAATTCTCATGGAACCATCCTTCTTCTTCACAAATAGAACCGGTGCACCCCAAGGTGGCACACTAGGCCGAATAAACCCCTTATCTATGAGTTCCTGAAGTTGTTCTTTCAATTCCTTCAACTCCACTAGTGCGATGCGATACGGTGGAACAGAAATAGGCTGAGTACCTGGCACCAAATCAATACAAAAGTCAATGTCCCTGTCAGACGGCATGCCCGGCTGGTCTGCAGGAAACACATCCAGAAAATCACGGACCACTGGAACAAAATCAATAGTGGGAGGCACTACACTAACACCCCTCACAAAAGAAAAATAAGATAGGAAACCTTTCTCAACCATACGCTGAGCCTTCAAGTATGAAATCACCCTACTAGGTACGTAATCTATAGAACCACTCCACTCAACCCTCGGAAATCACGACATCGCTAGGTCACGGTCTTAGCGTAAAAACTAGAACAGCATGACATGGAGATAACCAATACATGCCCAATATCACATCGAAGTCAAACATACTGATAAAAAAAAATCCACTCGGATCTCCAGACCCCCAATAGACACCACACATGACCGATACACACGGTCCACAACAATAGTATCGCCCACAGGAGTAGATACATGAACAGATGAAACTAATGAGTCACGGGGCATATCTAGAAAATGAGAAAAATATGAGGAAACATATGAATATGTGGAACCAGGGTCAAATAAAATAGAGGCATCTCTGTCACAAACTAAAACAATACATGTGATAACGACATCTAAAGCCATAGCATCTGGTCTAGATGGGAGTGCATATAAATGGGCTTGACCACCACCGGATTGACCTCCCCCTCTAGGGAGACCCCTAGCTGACTGACCTTCACCCCTAGCCGGCTGGGCGGGTGGTGAAGTAACTGGAGCTGAAGTCGAGGGATGACTCCTATGTTGAGATGAACCAAATGACGATGAGGAAACTACCCCCAAATGTGCCCAAACCCTCCAGACTCAAAACAACTCCTTGGTGCGGGGGATGGGGGACATAAGGGAACCTCTAGCACCGAGATAACTAGTAGAAGAACCTGGTAGGAGGAGCTCTGAACTGATGGAGCACGGGATGAACCCTAGGCTGGGAGGGCACTAAATGATGAGTGTCCCTGATGAGAACTGTGAGAACCATGCCCTGATAATGCACCACGGTGTACAGGGCGAGCTGACTGAGCAGGCCTGAACGGAAACGACCCCCATGAGGAGCATCACCAAATCCACCCTGAACACGAGGCCTCTTAGCCTCTCTTTTACTCCTCTCCTGACCACGAACCATCTCAATCTGTCGAGCAATGTCGACAACCTCATCAAAAGTGGCACCAAACACCCTCTCTTTGGTCATAAGCAACCGAAGCTGAAAATTGAGGCCCTCTATAAACCTCCTGATCCTCTCTTGGTTTGTGGGTACCAACCTGACCGCATGACGAGCCAACTCGGAGAACCTCATCTCATACTGTGTAACAGACATATCACCCTGGTGAAGCTTCTCAAACTACCTGCGCAGCTTCTCTCTGCGGGAGTCAGGTACAAACTTCTCCAGAAAGAGAACGGAGAATTGTTGCCAAGAAAGGGGTATTGCGCCAACCGGCCTACGCCTCTCGTAAACCTCCCACAACTAAGTGTAGCCCCAGAGAATTGGAAAGTAGTTAATGAGACCCCACTTCTCTCCAGAACACCTGCGGTCTGAAGCATCCTCTGACACTTGTTCAAGAAACCCTGTGCATCCTCACCCTCAGCACCACTAAATGACGGAGGTTGGACTCTTCCAAACCTCTCCAATCTGCGCTGCTCATCCTCTGGCATAACAGGAGCTACATAGTCCTTAGCAGCTGCAACCGGCTAGGCTGGAGGTGCCCCCGGTGTCTGAAGTCCCTGAACAACCTGCTCAGGATTGCGAGCTGCGGGAGTCTGAGTGCCTCCCCCGGCCTGAGAAGTGGTTGCGGCTGTATTAACTGAGACCGCCTGAGCAAGGCCAGTACAAACTGATAAGATCTGAGTTAGGGCCTCCTGAAGGTCATGAATCACAATAGGCACAGGGGGGCCTGAGCTGGTCCCGCCGGAGCATCTGCGGCTGGGACTTGATCTGGAGAAACGGGAGTGTCTATAGGTACTTCCCCGGCTGATGCGTGGGCTGCACCCCTACCCCTACCACGGCCTCGACCGCGTCCTCGGCCCCTCGCGGCCCTAATTGGTGGTTGTTCGTCCTGTCCGGTAGCACGTGTCCTCACCATCTGTGAGAGAATGAAACAATAGAAGTTTAGTTACTAGAATCAATAGATTCGCTCGATAAGAATTCAAGAATGTGAGATTTTTCCTAAGGGTTCAGCAGCCTCTCGAAGATAAGTATGGACATCTCCGCACCGATTTGCAAGACTCTACTAAACCTGCTCATGACTTGTGAGACCTATGTAACCTAGGCTCTGATACAAACTTGTCATGACCCAAACTACCGAGTCGCGATGGCGCCTATCGTAGTACTAGGGAATCCGACTCACTACTCAACATCACAATATTTTATTTCAAAAACATTTTCTTTCTGGCTATTTAGCGATAAATCTTTCATAAGAAATTTAAAATAAGGAAAAATACAGAAAATAAGAATCCGACATCGGGTATCACTAGTCATGAGCTTACGATACAAGTTTGATAATGTTAGGACCAATACAATCTGGAAATATAATAAAATAGCTATAAGAAGATAGGAGGGAGAAAAGAAAGGCTGCAATCGCCATGGAGCTACCTTGCTAACTCCAAAGATCCGTGGTGGAAGAATGAACACTCGCTCGAACGTCCAATAACACCTGAATCTGCACACAAAGTGCAGGGAGTAATGTGAGTACGCCAACTCAGTAAGTAACAACCATAAATAAAAGTTGAGTAGCAGTAAAACACATAAATATCATAATATGAAATCTCAGTGAAACGACATGCTTTCAAATCAGTGTTTGAGTCAAAACATCTCGTAAAAATTCAGTTTCGGTAGAAAACATTTGTAGATATTTTTAAATATTTTCAATAGAGGCTCAATGCAAAATAAAGTGAAAATAGTGAAGTCGTAAACAGCCCCTCGGGAAAATATCACACATAATCAGCCCCTCGGGCAATCCTCACATTCACTGATAAACAGCCCCGCGAGCATACCTCACAATCACTCATAACAGTCCCTCGGGCATACCTCACCATCACTCATGCCTCCCAGTCACTCGTCACTCAGAACTCACACGCAGTAGGTACCTGCACTCACTAGGGTGTATACAGACTCCGGAGGGGCTCCTTCAGCCCACGCGCTATATCAAGCAAAATCATGGCATCAATCACTCAAGCCCTCGGCCTATAATAAACATGTTGCGGCGTGCAGCTCGATCCCCTATAATATCCTCACAAAACAGGCCATCGGCCTCACTGAGTCATAAACCTCTCAAGCCACTCAGGCATTTAAGTAAAAATCGGGAACTCAACCCAAAACAACATTTATGTGCATCAAAATCGAGTAATAAAATTGAATTATGCAGTAAGCAAGTAAAATCATGACTGAGTGTAGATTTCAAATCAAAACAGTGAGAGGATAGTAAGAAATGCTCCTAAGGGTCCAAATAGTACTGGCACAAGTCCCAAACATGGCATTCAGCCCAAGTTATAAGAATTCTTTCTAAAACACGTAGCTATTATGCAATTTCAAAAAAAATAGGCAACTATACAGTTGCTACGGGACATACCAAGTCACAATCCTCAACAGTGCACGCCCGCACGCCCGTCACCTAGAATGTGTGTCACCTCAATATAGTAAAATGATACGAAATCCGGGGTTTCATACCCTCAGGACTAGATTTACAATCGTTACTTACCTCGAACCGGACAAATCTCTAGCCCAAGTTGCTCTTGCCTCTCGACTCGGCCCCCAAACACTCCGAATCTATCCAAAATTAGTATATTATCATCAATATACGCTAAAGGAATGAATTCCACAAGGAAAACTATCAAATTAGCCCAAAATCCTGAATTCGGCTCAAACCGGGCCCTGGACCCACGTCTCGAAATCTAGAAAAAATTACAAAACTTAAAAGCTCATCCACTCACGAGTCTAACCATACCAAATTTTGCTCCAATCCGATAAAAAAATCCCATTCAACCCCCCCCCCCCCCCNCAAGAATCTCTCCAAAAATCGCCTTCTACTGAGCTCCCACTTCAATTTTATGATATAAACTCGAAACCCTCATTTTGAATCTTTTAAATCTGCCCAGGTATACCTTCATCGCGATGGGGGAATTTTCCTCGCTTATCACGAAGCACGGACTGCCCACACATTAACCCCACGCGATTGCGGAACTACCCACGCGATCGCGGATCACTGCTTCTACAACCTACGTGATCGCATCCTTACTCACGCGATCGCATAGAACAATTCACCTCACCTCCTCACAGCTCGATTACTTCTACGCGAACGTGGTATTGGCCACGTGTTCGCGAAGCATATATTCACACACGCACGCGATTGCGTTCCAAACTCTGCGATCGCATAGCACAAACTGGACTCTACTCCAAATAAGCCTATGCGATCGCGGACCTACCCACGTGATCGCGTATAAGGAAACCAGAAAATTACACCAGCAATTATCAGCCATATTGCAAAGTCCAAAAACAATCCGCTAACCGCCCAAAACTCACCCGAGGCCCCCGGAACCTCAATCAAGCATACCATCAAGCAAAAATGGGGAAAATGCGGCTATAACTCTCAGAACGATCGGCTGGGTTGTTACATCCCACCACGAGTCCAACCCTACCAAAATTACTCAAATCCGATACCAAAATCTCACTCAAATCCCCAAAATTCGGCCTAAAAAGTTTTCTCCAATTTTCAACCCAAATCACTAATTAAATGATGAAGTCTTAGATGAATGAACTGAATCTGCACTATCTTTTATTGGTACTTGAGCTAATATTTTTGGGTTCATTACTCAAATAGTCACTCAACAATTCAAAATTACCTCGTATAATTATATAAAAATCATTTAACTATGCTTATAATACTTAATAGGTCATTCAACCATACATACACAAACTTTCCGGTGGTTAACTACCTATTTTACTCTATAAATTATTAATTTTTTTAGTATTATAATATTTTCTTCTTTTTAATCTATATTATTACTTACGTATAGAAAAAATAGTCTTATTTATGAGTAAAGAAGTAAAAATATTATTGAAGTATATATATAATGTTAGAATAAAATAACAACAACAACAACAAAAACAAAATCCCATAATAGTCTTCAACTGGGGTCCGGGGAGGATGAGTGTACGCAGACCTTATTCATGCCTTTAAAAAGGCAGAGAGAGTGTTTTTAGTAGACCCTCGACTCATGGGAGGAAAAAGGGAAAGAGAAAAATGTTAGAATAAAATAATTTTACTTTTTACTTTATAAATAAAATTTACTTTTTAATACATAAGTTCATAAAATTGATTTAAAAGAAAAAACTCATATTATTAAAAAAATAAAAAAGGACTAAGGTTGATAATTGAGAGGGTAAAATACTATTTAGCCACCGGGAAGTTTGAGAAATACGATTGAGTAACCTTCTAAATGCTATAGGCATAGTTGAGTGACTTTTATATTACAAACTAAATAAACATGATTTTACTAAGTAATATTGGACAGTTGTGTGACCATTTGAGTAATGAACTCAATATTCTTTGAAGTCATCAGACTCATAGCTGAATGGGGGTTGAGGGATAGCTCTCTTGACTTGGTAAGTTCTCCCTTGAGGTACGTCCCTTTCCCGAACCCTGCGTGACGCGAAATGTTTTGAGCACCGAATTTTTTTTTTTTTTTTTTAATAGGTGTTGATTTTAAGAATTTTTACTGTAAAATTATAAACTTAATTACCATTATTATGGTGGTTCCAATTTAATTACCTAATATAACTATATTTACAAATTATATGCAATGTAACTTAAGTCATACACTAAGAGCGAAGAAGTCTGGGTACGTCATAGAAAAGTTTGGCCCAAGGAGCACTTACAAATTGCCATAGCCGTACTTCTTCCACTACGCAAAAATTGTATTTTCAACCAGATAATTAAATTGGCGGTGGCCGATGGTCCATTATCAAAAAAGAAACGTTGTACATTATATGGACATCCTTGTGACAGATTAGGATCTAACCATGGAAAAGAATAAAAAGGACAAAAACCAACAACTCCAATGACCAAAAGTCCAACGCCTATCTTCACAAAATCTTTACAAACAGCTCAATTCCGCAAAAATTAATGATATGAGGAACTGAATTATTAATGATCGGTCACTATGATAATTGATACATTAATAATCGCGGGGCGAGAACAACATTAGCGTACCCGTCAACGACGGAAGAATTGTTGAACTCAGCATCGAAATAATTGTCCCAAAACGAACTTTGAATCGCCAAGAAACAAAGTTAATCTTCCACCAATTAGATGTCCTAACTTATGTGTTTTTCGTGTGGAAAGGATCAGTCAAAGAAAATTTTTACGCTTGAAAATTCTGTATTTTCTCCTTAACATAAATAGGCAGAGTATGGTTAAGGAAGATAATCCACCACTCACCCCTTTTTTTTGCACGTTCAGTTTAGTGGAGTTTGTGATCTAGTGGTAACTTCCCTTAACCTCTCTCAATTATCTCTCCTAACCGGGTCGGTTTAGCCCACATGGAGTGACCCACGACCCATAATCCAACATCTCCCACTTCGCTCATAGTGTGCTAGACCGATGTCTTTGACACACAGTTCATACTGCCAAATAGTTGGTGCGACTTCCGAGCACAAAGAGCTGTAACATTCCAAAACCAATTAAAGGTTGTACTAAAGCTCTTTGTACAAATCCAATCACATATGGAAAGGATTCACTACTAGCATGAGGATATTATTACTCGCAATACCCCAGACATCATTTGTTATTGCATTAGCTACTTATTCGATCCCTCATCCTCGAAAGAGGCAAACTCGAGTTCTCACATAACATTGTATCCACAATTACACCAAATACCCTCATGGTAAGTGTAATGGTCGACCTACGAATACAAGTTAAATTACTAAATTTTAGTCGCCTTCCCTTTCTACTCGAATCTTTCCATTCCAAATCAACTGATTTCCTAGACATGCACTGCATTGCCGAATCAATCATGGATATTAGTGGCATGCTAAAGTAGCAACACTGATTGGCACTTCAAGAGACAGTAAAAGGTCAAAGGGTATTTCAATAAAATTTACTCTAACTTCTTTGGGATCTCACACAATGAAGAAGCAGGGATTCATTCTTCCATTATCCCATGGTCGATAGCACACGTGGTATGAAACACATGTTACGGTGTTCTCACCTTATATTGGTGTGTGTGTCTTATTCTTTTAACCATTCATCACCGTATAGATCTTGGTATAGACACCTCCAAATGTCTAACCCGAGTTTCTCACTTCAATAATCCTCAAACCACATTCTTAGAGAAACTTGCATCTGGCTTACAAAATAAGTCATAATCGAATAGTTAAATTTGTAAGTCTGATTAGTTGTCATGACCGACCTCTACAAGTAAATATAACCTCGCATTATCCAAGGTTTTATAAGGTCTCATATCTTCATGATTCTTAACGTAAGAAACGATTTCTCGTGTGAGAGAGCCAATCTCGCGACTTGTTCGACACACTTTATCAACAAAACATTCATCTCATGCATATGAGATATAAGCATAAATTCAAGAGTCAAATTTTGATGAGCATATTATAATACTAAAGTCATTTTACAATACATAAATATGTTCATATCCTTCACAAACCTAGAGTCATAATATGTTTCTCAAATAGGTCTCTAGATATCGCCTTTGTAAAATGATCAGCTATCATACTTCGCGTAAGAATGTATTGTAAATTTATCTCTCCACTTGCTACCATGTCTCTCACAAAGTTATACTTAATGTCAATGTGTTTGATCTTGCTGTGATACTTAGGATCTTTTGTATATGCAATAGCCGCTTGACTATCACAATATAGAGTCATGGGATCCTGAGAGTTCCTTGTAATATCCAAATGCTCAAAGAATCTCTTCAACCAAACAACTTCTTGTATTGTAGATGAACAAGCCATGAACTCAGCTTCCATCATTGAAAGGGCTGTACAGGTTTGTTTCTTACTTTTCCATGATATAGCACCACCATTAAGTAAGAAGGCATAATCGGATGTTGATTTTCTATCATTCCTGTCACCAGCTCAATCGGCATTTGTATATCCTCTTAAGTATAAATCATTTCCACTATAACATAGTGAATAATCTGCAGTTCCCATCACGTATCTGAAAATTCTCTTCAAAACTTTCCAATGATCTCTTCCAGGATTGTATTGATACCTTCTAACCAGACCTACAACATAACAAATGTCTGGGCGAGTACACATCATAGCGTACATCAAGCTCCCGACAGCACTTGAATATGGAACTCGAGACATGTCTTCCTTTTCATTTTCAGCCTTGGGACACATTTCAAGGCTTAAAGTTTCACCTCTCGCTATAGGAGTATCCATGGATTTGCAATTATTCATGCAAAAACGCTCCAAAATTTTCTTTAGATAAGTTTCTTCAGATATACTCAATAACTTTTTAGAACGGTCTCTTTGGATCTTAACTACAAGGATATAGTCTGGCTCGCCCATATCTTTCATGTCAAATGCCTTGAAAGCCATGACTTGATAGTTTTCAAATACTCCAAATTGTTTCAGGCCAATAAAATATCGTCCACATAAAGAGAAAGAATTACAAACATCACATTGGACTTCTTCACATAAATGCAATGGTCTTCATTGATCATGGTGAAATCATTTGAGATCACCTCCTTGTGAATCTTAAATACCATTGCCTTGAAGAATTGCTTCAGGCCATAAATAGATCTTTTCAATTTACAGACCTTCTTTTCTTGGCCTTTAACGATGAAGCCTACAGGTTGTTCTACGTAGATTTCTTCGTTTAGTTCTCCATTGAGAAAACTGTATTCACGTCCATTTGATGTAATTCCAAATCAAAACGTGCAACAATAGCCAAAAGTAAGCGAATTGAGTTAAACTTCACTACTAATGAAAATGTTTCCTCATAACCTATTCCAGCTTCTTGAGTAAAGTCTTTTGACCACCAATCGTGCCTTGTATCTTTCTATTGACCCATATGCTTTGCGTTTAACTTTGAGAACCCATTTGTTACCAATGGCTCTACGCCCAGGCGGAAGGTCAACTAGATCCCAGAATTTATTGGTTTTCATGGATTTTAATTCTTCTTTCATTGCTTTCATTCACTCATCTTTTCCAAGGCTCGATAAAGCCTCAGTCACAGACTTTGGCTCATCCATTTATGTGGGAGATACCAAGAAAATATAATCTTCAATTTCATAAGTACGTTTGGGTATATTTTTCCTGGAACTCTTTCGTAGTTGAAATTCAGGTTCGTCAGAAGGATTTTGGGATTGAGAGTTCCCACTACCATTCGGATCAAGAATAAGATCTTGATCAATTTGATTATCAACTGTGTCAGAAGACACTTGCTGACTATCTGAGTTCAACATTTCATAAAGAGGCTCTTCATTCTTTACCTCGCCCTTATTTGGAAAATCATTTTCCAGAAATGTGACATCTCTTGATTGAATCTCACTAACACTTCCATCCTCTAATTCACCAATGAACACATACCCTTTGGAGTGTTCCGACTATCTTATAAAGATGCATTTCTTGCCTTTTGGGCCTAATTTACCAATCTTGCTAAAAGAATCTTTTACATATGCAGTACAACCCCAAGGTCGTAAATCCTTTAAGTTTGGTTTATGACCAGTCCATAGCTCATAAGGAGTGGAAGAAACTGATTAAAGAATGCACTTTGTTCAATATGTAGGTTGCAGTCAATAACACGTCTCCCCAAAAGGATATAGGTAAATTTGCTTGAGTCATCATGGACCTTATCATGTCCAGTAGTGTTTTATTCCTCCTTTCTGCTACACTATTTTGTTGAGGTGTGTATGGAATAGTTAATTGTCTGGTGATTCCTTTTCATTACACAATTCTTCAAATTCTTTTGACAGATATTCACGTCATTTATCGGTTCTTAAGGTATTAATCCTTTTGTCTAATTGATTCTCAGCTTCATTCAAATATTTCTTAAACCATTCAAGTGCTTCAGATTTATGAGAAATCAAATAGACATAACCAATGCGTGTGAAATCATCAATGAACGTAATGAAATATAAAGCACCAGACCTAGCCCTCACATCATTAGACCACAAATATCATAATGGATTAATTGCAATGGAAAATCAGCTCTCTTAGCCTTTCCAAATGGTTTACGTGTAATCTTTCCGGAGAGACAATTTTCATAAGTTGGCATTTCAGTTTTAGAGAAAAAACCTAGATGTCCTTCCTTAGCCAATCTATTCATTCGATCCTACCCTATGTGACCTAATCTTGCATGCCATGTAATAACATCAACATCATTTTTACTAGAATAACATGCCATAACATAATAGTCAACATAATAGTTATACGTAGAAGGATTACAATCTAACACAATAAAACCATCATAAAGATGTCCAAAACCATAAAAAAAACATTGTCTTGAGTAATTCTAAGACCACTGCGACTAAAGTTCAAATTGAAATCTAAATCTAGAAGAACAAACACAGAGACTAAGTTTCGTCGAATCTCTTGAACATACCGGACGTCATGAAACATCAAATATCGGCCACCACGAATGTCCTCTGCAAGTGCCTATCTCTTTGACTTCAAGCTTTACATTATTTCACGCATATACATGCTTTGATCCAGGTGGAACTCGATGAAACTCTATAAACGCTTCTCTATCGCGGCTCACATGGTCGGTGGCTGCTGAGTCTACAATCCACACAGGATAATATTCAGTTAGCAAAACAGTGCAAGAAACATATATAGCACTAAGAGATGCATTTTGAAATGCTACATTTTTCGGCTCAGTGCACTCACGAGCAAAATGCCCTGGGACTTGGCAATTGTAGCACTTCATCTTGCTCTTGTCTTTCTTCTTGTAGAATAGTTTTTCTTTTTTGGAATTCGGCTTGTTTCTTTTCTTGGAGGATCCTTCTCCGGTCTCCTTACCCTTTCCGTCATTTTTTCCAGTTTCTCTTGCGCTTGAAGCTTGATCTCTTTGTACCACTTGATTCTGCCACAAAGGCATTAGGTATAGCTTTAGCAGCATCAAGTCGCTTGTCTTCAAGCTCCACATGACAGGCAACATCAACAAAAGTTTTGATGCTATCATTGTAGGTCAAGTTAACCTTCAGATGTTCTCAATTATTGGAAAGAGACAGAATCACTGCCTGAACCTGCTACTCATCAGAGAGAACATGGCCAACACTTTTGAGGTGAGCAATCATATTTGACATCGCCCTTAGATGTTGCTTGACACCGTGATCATGACGCTTTTTGTACGTGTCAAACTTGATTGTCAGTTATCGAAGGCGAGTCACAGTCGTACCCCCATATGCCACTCTTAAATGTGCCCACATGGCTTGAGCAGTAGGATATTGCTCACATTTGTGGATGAAATCATCAGCAACTGAACTTACAATAATTTCACGTGCAGTGTAATCTTTCTTTTTCCAAACATTGTAAGTTTTCAGATCCCCCCTGTGTCGGGCAGTGTTACCCTCCTCTGGGTGACTCATAACATGGTTAATACTTTCAAGAGCATCTTGCTCTTCGAGTACATACCACATCTTACGGCTCTAGATGTCGTAATTTTCACCATTTAGTTTGTCACCCTTGTTCAAGTCAGCAATGATACTTTTTGATGCCATATCTGTTATTAGAGACAATATTACAAGTTTAACTCATCAATATATACTTCAGTTAATTTATGCATGTGATTACACACTCAAGTAAATTAGTTATAATATTAATTCTACATTTAGTATAAAATCGAACGGTCACTACATTTCCATTCATCATCTATATCTAATTATTTAATTAATATTAAAATCACTTCTTAGTGTGTACTTTATTTCAAGTCTCAATCCATTACACACAAAAAATGATAAAGAATGTATGTAACTGGTGAGACAAATAACAAAATTTAAATTTCATTAAGATAAAACACATAATAACAATTTACATGTTTGCTAGGACATACATATACCAATTGAATACTAACTCTTGCTCATATACGCTAAAAGGTGCACTAGGCCAAACATCATGATAAATCTCAGTTAAAATTTCGCCTCAAGGATCTCGAAGAGAGTCTGCTGAAATAGCTAATGCTTCCCAATCAGTAATTTCTATGTAATTAGTCAATTCAGCCCTTTTAACCTAAAAAGGTGTACATGTTCAGGAATGGAAGTATCAGGACCCATTTTAAATTCCTTAAACTCCCTAAAAAAAATTCTCCTTCCCTTCGTTCAGCCCTTCGATCCCTTAACTCGTTTTGCCTCGCCCTTGAGACACTCCTAATGACTTCAGGATCCGAGTCTGAATCATTATAGAAATAAGTCATATGACGACGTATCCTTCTACGTTGTCCCCTTCCTTGACTTCAAGAACTCTCACTTGGAGTAATTCGAACTTGTTTCTGTTCAGCCATATCTGAAATAGGACCAAACAAATAATAAGAATGACTATAACTACTCAATGTGACAAAATATGTCACAATAACTCGTAGAAGTATATAAATGTAAGGGATAGGGCTAAACAATTTACAAAAAAAATTTGTACTAAGACCAATTCATTAATAATTTAGATTCATAGTCTTAGCACATGGAATTATTTTTATCTTGTAACAAATACCAAAAGGATATCCAAAAAAAGAAATAATACATGCCTAAATACTGGATTCCAAAGCCAGTTGTGTATGGACCATTGCCAAAGACTGCTACTGGAAAAATACAAAAGCACTTGTTGAGGACAAAAGCAAGGAGATGGGACCAGTGAATTATATAATGGTCTGTGGCTAAATAATACCATAACACCTTTGCATTATCAATAAAATTATACTTCACCAGATCACAAAAAAAAAAAAAAAA
>MDKI01143603.1:0-13392 GCA_005239505.1 Nicotiana paniculata
CATAGTCTGCCTTCTAAGTTCATAGGCAGTGAGATTTCCAATCAGCTCATCCAGCTTAAGAGTAGCAATGTTCTTAGATTCCTGAATGGTTGTAATTTTGCTTTCCCAAGAGACTGGCAAGACCCTTGTCAGAATTTTCTCAATCTTGTCTTCTTCAAGAATGACCCTTCCAAGAGACTTGAGTTCATTGGTCAGTGTAGTGAACCTTGTATACATCTCTTGGATGGTCTCTCCTTCCTTCATGGTGAAATTCTCATATTGAGAATATAGTAGAGTTCCTCTTGACTTCTTCACTTGAGGTGTTCCTTCATGAGCCACTTGAAAAGTGTATCAAATTTCTTTGGCAGTGCTACAACTTTGAATTCTGCTATACTCGTCTGGACAGAGTCCACACACAAGCCACTTCTTGGCCTTAGCATTTTTCTCCCACTTTCTCAAATCCTCAGCAGTGCAGTCAGCTCTAATCTTTGGCACATCTACTCCTTCAACAGTCTTCTTCATGGTGGCTAAAGGACTGTCAATGACTATGTCCCATACATAGTCTTCTCCAATTAAGTGATCCTTCATCATATTCTTCCACCAAGAGTAGTACTGGCCATTGAAGAGTGGAGGCCTAACAGTTGATTGTCCTTCCCAGTTCCCAGGTGGTGTACTCATCTTGATCTTTTCCTAAGGTGTTAGCCTCTTCAAGGATAACCCGCTCTGATACCAATTGATGTTTTATACGTCAATACCACGGAAGAGGGGGGGGGGGTAATTTGTGTGGTGTTCAATTTTCGAGTGCTGTCGTTATAGAAGGACCTGGTTCTTCTATGTGTTCCAAATCGTACTGTTGTGGAATAATAAATGCAGAAAAGTAAAGAACACAGAGATTTACGTGGAAAACACCCGGCTCAAAAGGTGAAAAAATCACGGCCTACTATTCAGTAGGATTTTCTCCAAACACTTCACTACAATTCTGAGCCAACAGTATTTACAAAATAAACTCTTTTGTAAACCTAAGGATTAACTCTAACCCTTATAACAACACGCCACAGGCTGTTGTGACTATGTCAAGTTAAATCTAACTTGAATGATACAACTCAAGTACCTAGTACAATTTGCTTCTAAGAAAGCAGAAAAAGGTACAATTTAGACCATCTACTACAATAAACTAGACTAAAAGACAGTAGATGAAACTGGTTCTTCTAGCTGGTTCAAGTAGCTCCAGATTCTCACTCTCCAATTTGGCTCGAACTGCTTGCAAAATTTCTTCACGAATTTTGCTCTCAATTCTTGATAAATTTCTATTTTTGTTCGTCTATATACAATAAGAACAATCTGCAATTTATAGGAGTTAGTAGATAATGAATTAACTAGAATCCTAATGCAACTCTTCCTTCGTGGAAGAGTTCTAGTCAAACTCAACTCCTAAATCCTTCCTTATCTTAGATTCTATTCTTATTGAATAAGGAGTTCTTCTCCAATTTCGTTTTTGCAATCTTTTCGATCAGAAGATATCTCAATTTTACCAGAATACATTTATCTCATGCATGTGCATCTCATGTATCTTTGACTCTACTCGTCTATGTCACCTGTAATGCACCTGATTCATCTCGGAGTTCCTTTGTCAATCTTCGAAACTATTTCCTTTCTTGGGCCAACATACGTTAACTTTTTTCTTCTCCTGTTGGAGATTTTATTTTATGATTATATTGAAGTCTTCATGTATATATAACAAGATGTTATAGTTAATAATATGCTTTCACTTGTTGAAATTGAAAAAGTGAGTTTCTATCTACAGAGATAATTAAAAGGGAACTACAGAATAATTTTATTTTGACTACTTGCAAGTGAGTTTTTTTTATCAGTTATGTGCAATTGGATGCAATACTAAACAAAAGGAATATGGGAGTATTATTTATAGGAAAATCTACATAATTGTTTATGTAACAATTCTTACACTGATATAAAAATGCCTTACCTTTATGTGTTTTCACTTGCATGGCCATTAAAGGACAACACAATGTATTTGAATATCTAGTGAATTGTTCTGCCAGAAAACTCATTGTTCCTTATCAGAAGCAACTTAGTCAAGTCTTAATCATTTATAGTGATACTTATTGATCCTAAATGACTATGACCGTATGTTGCTCTCTACTGGTGGCTGTGGACCAACGCAATTTTATTTCACTTAGTCAAAGTCTTTATCACACTTATTTGTTCATGATACATGTGACTGCAAGAAATTTGGTCTTTATAAACACACTACCTACTTAATATAGAAAATTAGTTTAGACTTAATCCCTTATATTGATATATTTTTACGAGTTATTGTGACAAATGTTGCTGCATTGGGTGGTTGTAGCCATTCTTATTGTTTCCTTGGTCCTATTTCAGACATGGTTGAACATGGACAAGTTCGAATTACTCCAAATGGAAGTTCTCGAAGTAGAGGAAGGGGACAACGTAGAAGGATACGTCGTCGCAGAACTTATTTCTATAATGATTCAGACTCGGAGCCTGAAATCATTAGGATTGTCCCAAGGTCGAGGCAAAATAAGTTAAGGGATCAAAGGGCTGAACGAAAGGAAGGAGAAAAGAAATTTAGGGAGTTTAAGGAGTTTAAAATGGGATCTGATGCTTCCATTCCTGAACATGTACGCCTTTTTAGGTTAAAAAGAGGTGACAAATTACATAGAAATTATTGATTGGGAAGCATTAGCTATTTTACCAGATTCTCTTCGAGAGCCTTGGGGTGAAAACTTAACTGAGATTTATCATGTTGTTTGGCCTAGTGCACCTTTTAGCATATATGTGCAAGAGTTAGTGTTCGATTGGTACATGTATGTCCTAGCAAACATGTAAATTATTATTATGTGTTTTATCTTAATGAAATTTAAATTATGTTATTTGTCTCACCAGTTACATATATATTTTATTATTTATTTTGTAATGGTATTGAGACTTGAAATGAAGTACACACTAATAAGTGATTTTAATATTATTAAAATATTTAGATATAGATGATGCATGGAAACGTAGTGACCTTTCGATTCTATACTAAATGTAAAATTAATATTATAATTAATTTACTTGAGTGTGTAATCACACGCATAAATTTGATTGACGTATATATTAATGAGTTAAGTTTGTAAAATTGTCCCTAATAACAGACAAGGCATCGAAAAGTATCATTGTTGACTTGAACAAGGGTGATAAATTGAATAGTGAAAATTACGTATCTGGAGTCGTAAAATGTGGTATGTACTCGAAGAGCAAGATGATCTTGAAAGTATTAACCATGTTATGATTCACCTAGGGGAGGGTAACACTACCCAACACAGGAGGGATCTAGAAACTTACAGTATTTGAAAAAAGAAAGATTCTAATGAACGTGGAATTACTGTAAGTTCATTTGCTGATGATCTCATCCACGAATGTGAGCAATATCCTGCTGTTCAAGCCATGAGAGAACATTTAAGAGAGGCATATGGGGGTGCAACTGTAACTCACCTTCGACAGCTGACAATTAAGTTTGACACGTACGAAAAACGTCGTGATCATAATGTCAAGCAACATCTAAGGGTGATGTCAAACATGATTGCTCAACTCAAAAGTGCCGGTCATGTTCTCTCTGATGAGAAACAGGTTCAGGAAGTGATTGGCTCTCTTTCCAATAATTGGGAACATCTGAAGGTTAACTTCACCCAGAATAATAACATCAAAACTTTTTCTGATGTTGCCATCAAGTGGAGCTTGAAGACGAGCGACTTGGTGCTGCTAAAGCTGTACTTAATGCCTTTGTGACAGAATCGAGTGGTACAAAGAGATCAATCTTCAAGCGCAAGAGAAATTGGAAAAATGACAGAAAGGGTAAGGAGACCGGAGAAGGATCCTCCATGAAAAGAAACAAGCTAAATTCCAAGAAAGAAAAAAGGTTCTACAAGAAGAAAGACAAGAGTAAGATGAAGTGCTACAATGGCTAAGTTCTTGAGCATTTTATTCATGAGTGCGCTGAACCGAAAAAGGTAGCATTTCAAAATGCACCTCTTAGTGCTATATATGTTTCTAGTACTGATATATTAACCGAATCTTATCCTGTGTGGATTATAGACTCAGGGGCCATCGACTATCTGAGCCGTGATAGAGAAGCATTTATAGAGTTTTGTCGAGTTCCACCTGGATCAAAGCATGTATATATGGAAAATAATGCAAAGCTTGAAGTCAAAGGGATAGGCACTTGCAGAATGGACATGTGTGGTGGCCGATCTTTGATGTTGCATGACGTCCTATATGTTTTAGAGATTTGATGAAACTTAATCTCTATGTCTGTTCTTTTAAATTTAGATTTCAATTTGAACTTCAGTCGCAATGGTGTTAGAATTAGTCAAGACAATGTTTTTTTTATAGTTTTGGACATTGTTATGATGGTTTTATTGTGTTAGATTGTAATCCTTCTACGTATAACTATTATGTTGGCCGTTGTGTTATGGCATGCTATTCTAGTAATAAGGTGTTGATGTTATTATATGGCATGCAAGATTAGGTCACATAAGGCAGGATCGAATGAATAGATTGGATAAGGTAGGACATTTAGGTTCTTTCTCTAAAATTGAAATGCCAACTTGTGAAAATTGTCTTGCCGTAAAGATTACACGTAAACCATTTAGAAAGGCTAAGAGAGCTGATTTTCTATTGCAATTAATCCATTATGATATCTGTGGTCCAATGAATGTGAGACCTAGGTCTGGTGCTTTATATTTCATTACATTGATTGATGATTTCACGTGCTTTGGTTATGTCTATTTGATGTCTTATAACCACTAGAATGCTTTAAGAAATATTTGAATGAAGTTGAGAATCAATTAGATAAAAGGATTAAGACCTTAAGAACCGATAGATGGCGTGAATATCTATCAAATCAATTTGAAGAATTTTGTAATGAAAAGGGCATCACCAGATGTGATGATCCAAAGGTTCATCTTATGAATTAAGACTCCATTCTGGGCTCATTAACCTTAAAAAGACTAATTTTAATTATTTCAATTTGTGTGCGCAGTCCACGCGTGAAACCGTAAAGCTTTTATGTGAAAATATGAGAAATGATAATTTTGGAATTTAAAATTTGGGTTTTAATTGACTTGGGTCAACCTTTTGAGTAAACAAACTCGGATATGTGTTCCGACAATCTCGGGAGTTCCGCAATAAAATATGAAACTTGGGCGAATGCCCGGAATTAAATTCCGAAGTCTCTAGCTTTAGAAATCAATTTTTGAAGAAAATTATTATGCTGGATTTTTAAGAAAATAAAGAAACGAATTATTGCTTGAACTCGTTGGTATCGGGCCCGTATTTTGGTTCCAGAGCCTGGTACATGTTCTTTATGATATTTAAGTCCTATCTGTGAAATTTGGTGAGAATCGGAATTGATTTGATATGATTCGGACGTCTGGTTGAGAAAATAGTGAAATTGAAGTGTTCTTGAGAAGATCATGAGTTTTGAGGTTGAATTCGCAGTTTTAATATTTTTTTTTTGTGATTTGATCGCACGAGCAAGTCCGTATGATATTTTTAGACTTGCGTTCATATTTGGTTTGGATCCCTGAGGGCTCGGGTGAGTTTCAGGTAGGCTACAGAGTGTTTAGAACTTAGAAATCTCAGCTGGTGCATCTGATGTCTGTCACCAGGCCTCTGATCTCGCAATTGTGAGATCAGGCTTAGCAATTGCGAAGCTGACAGACCTGGGAAATGCGATATTTTTGTTCGCAAATGCGAACCAGGCCTAGGGAAGGCCATCCTCGCAAATGCGAGATTTACTTGGCAAATGCGAAGACTGCCCAGCAAGTACATAAGTCGCAAATGCGATATTTAGGTCGCAAATGCGAAGGCAGCAGTAATTTCGAAGGGTTCGCAATTGCAAACCCCTGATCACATTTGCGATAACCGCAGCTTGTTAAGTGAGATTTTAGACGGGATTTTCACTCATTTGTCAATTCTCTCAAACCTTAAACCTCCATAGGCGATTTTCCAAAGACTCAAAATTTTCCAAATCACAGGTAAAGTGATTCCTAACTACTTTCTTTCAATCCTTTACAACTTTTTACAAGATTTCAACCAAAAACTTAGAACTTTAATGGTAAAATTTGGGATTTTTGGGTAGACCTTAGGAATTTCGAATTTTGGAATTTAGACCTCGAATTGAGGTCGGATTCCAAAACTAATTGTATATCCGAGCTCGGGGGAGAATGGGTAAACGGATTTTGATAAGAACCTCGAGTTTAGACCAAGCGGGACCGGGGTCGATTTTTGTCTTTTGATGAGAAAACATAGGAAAACCATAGTTTTCATTAAAGTTAATTCCTTTAGAAATAATTAATGATATCGAACCAATTATGATTAGATTCGAGAGGGTTAGAGGCAAATTCAAAAGGAAAAGCTGTGATTGAGCAGTGAGTGGCCTACGGAATTGAGGTAAGTGTTTGGTTTAACCTTGACTTGAGGGAATAGGAATCCCCAACTTAAATTCTATGTGAAATTTCATGTATGTGGTGTATAGGTGAGGTGACAAGTATCTATGAACCACCAAATTATCTGTTTAACATGATCTCTTCCCCTGTTCCAGTTCACTATATTCCTGTCTTGATTGTTTTCGTGATTTTGATGCCTCCATGTCTACTAGTTTCCGTCAACTTGTTGTTAATTATTGTTTCACGTATTTGGAAGTGTTAGATGATCCCTTGGCTTCATTGTGGTATAAAAAAAGGTTTGAGCTGGTTGACAATGTTTTACGATACACTCCGGTTGGTTTCATTGTGAAATGATAATTGATGAAATTCATGAATAGTACAACTTTCTGCTTACAATTATTGAGACATAAACATTGTTTGAAAGGATTTGACCTAAATTGTGAAATCTTTTTATAAATAAAGTGATGTGATTGTCTGATGGGAGCGGGTTGCACGCCGCAACAAGGAGTAATAAGGGAGGACATGTGAGATCGGGTTGCACGCCGCAACATGAGAAATAAGGGTGATATATATAGGGAGGAGAAATAAGGGTGGACATGTGGGAGCGGGTTGCGCGCCGCAACAAGGAGCAATAAGGGAGGATATTCATGTTTTACTGATTATATGATAAATACTAGAAAAACGTACTGTTTCATTCTATTGTTCCCATACTCTATTTTTACCGTTATTTTAAATTAAAACTTGGAAATTTTCGTGAGGATTGGTTATAGCTAGATCTGGAAAACTTAACCTAATTGTTTTATTAATTGTTGCAAGTTACCGTTTAATTAGTTTATTATTCCCTTCTTGCTTTATTATACATTGTATCCAGGTTATGTTATAAAGGCCCCGCCGTAGCCTCGTCACTACTTCATCGAGGTTAGGATCGTCACTTACCATTACATGGGGTCGGTTGTACTGATACTTCACTCTGCACTTCTTGTGCAGATCCAGGTTCCGGCCAGAGTTGAGTTATCGAGTAGTAGCCTAGCATTGGTACGGAGACACGAGGTAGATATGCTGGCGTCCGCAGATTCCTGGAGTCTTCTCTACATTATTTAGATTGCTGTTTATTTCATTCAAAACAGATATATATTTCTTTCAGCTAAATACTTGTAGTATTCTTTAGTAGTTCGTGAATTGTGAATCCAGACCCTGGATAGCTAGATATTAGAATTAGTTTCGAGTTTCATTTCATTAATTCATACATTATTCTTGATTCATCTATTGGATAGCAATTGATTTCACATTATTCTAAACTTCTTACTTATATTTAATTAAATTCTTTTGAGAAAACGATTAATTTATTTCTAACATTGGCTTGCCTAGCAAGTGTGGTGTTAGGCTTCATTACGATCCCGATGGTTGGGAATTTGGGTCGTGACACCAGACAGTTAACTGTTCCTTACACACCTCAACAAAATGGTGTAGTAGAAAGGAGGAATAGAACATTGTTGGACAAGATAAGGCCCATGATGGAGTAGGAAAATTTACCTATCTCCTTTTGGGGAGATGCGTCATTGAATGCATCCTACATACTGAACAAAGTGCCTTCTAAATAAGTTTTTTCCACTCCTTATGAACTATGGACTGGTCATAAACCAAACTTAAATAATTTACGACCTTGGGGTTGTGCTGCGTATGTAAAAGATTCTTTTAGAAAGTTTGGAAAATTAGGTCCAAAAGGAAAGAAATGTATCTTCATAAGATATTCAAAACACTCCAAAGGGTATGCGCTCATTGGCGAATTAGAGGATGGAAGTGTTATTGAGATTGAATCATGAGATGTCACATTTTTTGAAAATGATTTTCCAAAGAAGGGTGAGATAAGGAATGGAGAGCCTCTAAATGAAATGTTGAACTCAGATAGTCAGCAAGTGTCTTCTGCCATAATTGATAAAAAAATTTATCAGGATCTTTTTTTTGATCTGAGTGGGAATGGGAGTTCTCAATCCCAAAATCCTTCTAACGAATCTGAATTTCAACTGCGAAAGAGTACCAGGAAAATTATACCCAGACGTACTTATGAGATTGAAGATTATATTTTGTTGGTGTCTCCCATAGAAATGGATGAGCCAAAATCTTTGATCGAGGCTTTATCAAGCCCTGAAAAAGATGAGTGGATGAAAGCAATGAAAGAATTGAAGTCCATAAAAACCAACAAAGTCTGGGATCTAGTTGACCTTCAGCCTGGAAGAAAAGCCATTGGTAACAAATGGGTTCTCAAAGTTAAATGCAAAGCTGATGGGTCAATAGAAAGATACAAGGCACGATTGGTGGCAAAAGGCTTTACTCAAGAAGCTGGAATAGATTATGAGGAAACAATTTCACCATTACCTCAATTCACTTACTTTTAGCTATTGTTAAACGTTTGGATTTGGAATTACATCAAATGGACGTAAAGACAACTTTTCTAAATAGAGAACTAAACGAATAAATCTACATGGAACAACCTATAGGCTTCATATTTAAAGTCCAAGAAAAGAAGGTGATCTCGTATGATTTCACCATAATCAGTGAAGACCATTGTATTTATGTGAAGAAATCCAATGGGATGTATGTAATTCTTTCTCTTTACATGGATGATATTTTATTGGCCGAAAATAATTTGGTGTATTTAAAAATTATCAAGTCATGGCTTTCAAAGTCATTTGCCATGAAAGATATGGGTGAAACAGACTATATCCTTGGAGGTAAGATCCAAAGAGACCGTTCCAAAAGTTATTGAGTCTATCTCAAGAAACTTACATAAATAAAGTTTTAGAGTGTTCTCGCATGAATAGTTGCAAATCCATGGATACTCCTATTGCGAGAGGTGAATCTTTAAGCTTTGAAATGTGTCCCAAGACTGAAAATGAAAAGGAAGACATGTCTCGAGTTACGTATTCAAGTGTTGTTGGGAGCTTGATGTGTGCTATGACGTGTTCCTACCCAAGCATTTGTTATGCCATAGGTCTGGTAAGCAAGTATCAATTCGATCCTAGAAGAGATCATTAAAAATCGGTAAAGAGAATTTTTCAGATACCTGAAGGGAACTGCAAATTATTCACTATGTTATAGTGGAAATGATTTATGCTTGAGAGGATATATAGATGCTAATTAGGCTGGTAACCGGAATGATAGAAAATCAACATGTGGTTGTGCTTTCTTACTTAATGGAGGTGCTATTTCATGGAAAAGTAAGAAACAAACTTGTACAACCCTTTCGACGATGGAAACTGAGTTCGTGGCTTGTGCATCTGCAGTGCAAGAAGTTATTTGGTTGAAGAGATTCTTTGAGCATTTGGATATTACAGAGAACTCTCAGGGTCCTATGACTCTATATTGTGATAGTCAAGCGGCTATTGCATACACAAAAGATCCTAAGTATCACAGCAAGACCAAACACATTGACATCAAGTATAACTTTGTGAGAGACATGGTAGTAAGTAGAGAGATAAATTTACAGTACATTCCACGCGAATCATGATAGCTGATCCTTTTACAAAGGCGATATTTAGAGACCTATTTGAGAAACCTGTAATGGCTCTAGGTCTGCGAAGGATATGAATATATACTTATATATTGTAAAATGACTTGATTATTATAATATGCTCATCAATATTTGACTTTTGAATTTATGTTCACATCTAATATGCATGTGATGATGTTTTGTTGATAAAGAGTGTGTCGAACAAGTCGCAAGATTGGCTCTCTCACACGAGCGATTGTCTCTTACGTTAAGAACCGTAAAGAGATGAGACCTTATGGAACCTTGGATAATGCGAGGTTATATTTACTTATCAAGTCCGGTCTAAACAACTAGTGACGCTTACGAATCTTAATATTCGATTATGGCTTGTTTTGTAAGCCAGATGCGAGTTTCTCCAAAAAGTTGGATTTGAGGATTATTGAAGTAAGAAACTCGGGTTAGGCATTTGGAGGTGTCTAGACCAAGATCTGTATGTTGTTGAATGATTAAAATAATAAGACACACGCATCAATATAAGGTGAGAACGCCATAACATGTGTTTCATACCACGTGTGCTATCGACTATGGGATGATGGAAGAATGAATCCCCGCTTCTTCATTGTGTGAGATCCCAAAGAAGTTATATTAACTTTTATTGAAATACCCTTTGAACTATTACTGTCTCTTGAAGTGCCAATCAATATTGCTACTTTAGCATGTCACTAATATCCATGAGTGATTCGACAATGCAGTACCTGTCTAGGAAAACAGTTGATTTGGAATGAAAAGATTCGAGTAGAAAGGGAAGACGACTAAAATTTAGTAATTTAACTTGTATTCATAGGTCGACCATTACACTTACCATGAGGGTATTGTGAATAATTGTGGATACAATGTTATATGAGAACTCGAATTTGCCTCTTTCGAGGATAAGGAATCGAATAAGCAGCTATTGGAATAGCAAATGATGTATGGAGTATTGCGAGTAATAATAAGATCCTTATGATAGTAGTGGATCCTTTCCGCATATGATTGGATTCTACATGGAGCTTTTAAGAAATCTTAAAGGGTTTAAGAATATTATAGCTCTTAATGCTCGCAGGTCGCACGCACCATTTGCTAGTATGAATTACGTGAGTTACTGCCATGGTACTAGCTTGGATATAGTCTACTATGTGCGAAGTGGGAGATGTAGGATATTTGGTTTAAGTTACGGGTCGACCATGTGGACTGACCCAGACCACTTATAAGAGATAAGGCTGATGGAAGTTAATATTATCAGGGAAGTTAATTAACTCCCATAAGGAAAGGAGAAATGTCACACGTTAAAAAGAAGTGGCAACGTGGAAACAGAAAGTAATCAGTAGTTCTCCTCATCTCCTTTTCTCTACTTATTTCTCTTCAGTATAGAGATTCTCCCTGACAAGAAAAAGAAAGAACACCGTAAACTTAGGCATCTAGTTTTTGAACAAAAACTCTGTTTCCTGGAGATTCAAAATATGATTTGGGGCTATTATTTCTGCTGCGTTGTTGACAGGTACACTAATGTTGTTCTTGCCCATGATGATTAAACTAATAGTCTTGAATTCTTAAAGTGAATATTTTTTTTTGAAAGAACATTTGTAATTGAAGTAACTGTTAGTTTGGGAGGGAGTAGAAGTGAGGACAGGTGATCAATCGAATTTCGAACTCGGTGCCATTAACACTCTAAAACTTTCTCGATTACAAAAAAATTAACGAATGTCATATGGTCACCCTAATTAAAATTAATGAATGTCATATGGTCACACTAATTAGTATTCATATAGTAGTAATTTGCTTAACTTTCAATTCGTCGGCACGACTGATAAAAGTTATTGGTGCATTCAAAATCTCCATAAAGTTTGAACGAATTTGCTTTAGAAGGCATAGTGCGCAAAGTCCACTAAAGTATTCATAGGATTCATAAACTTGCACTGAGACCATAGAAATGACAAACTGATTTTGGTCAAAACAAAGTCATAGTGACAAATTTGATCTTTCATGAATTTTCAACTTTCTTTAATATTCTTGGTGTCCAATTATATCTGCATTATGAGATTAACATTAACTTCTCGATGCTTACTAAGTTCTCAAAATGAATAAAATATAAAATAAATTACTTAACAATTTACGTATATGCATGGTTGAAACATATATTATAATTTAAGGTAGGTAAATTAAGACTTGAACTTTCCTTACCCGCCCCTAAATAATTGTCAACAAACTCCTGTACTTTACAATTAAAATATTACAAGCTTTATCCCTAAGTGGAATTATTGCTACACTTGAAAAGGCACCACACCTAACGCTCCCTTAGTGATGTGCACAAAGATCATGTACCTCATAATTATTACAACCAACATGCATCAAGCTCAGTAAGTTACAATAATCAATAAATTCAACTAATTTTCTCATTATTATTATTATAATAAATTATTATTATTACCAAATACTTATTTATCAAATTTTTTCCAAGATACGATTTCACGAAATCATCTTGGTATTCATCCTAAATATTCTGATATACATCGCATCTTTTGAGACATAGTAACAATGAAATGTGAGAATATTAATTTTAAGAAACAATTAAAAAAAAAGACAGATTTATTTTTCTAATATCAAGTTAAATTGCACTAATTGATAATATAAGATTTTATTATATTATCGGTGTACATAAGTTCAATCGTTATCAAAATTACCCTCTTTAATTAAAGAGATAAAACCAAATAACAAAAGGGAAATAGGAAGGGGAGCCCAATTATATATATGTTCTTGAAAGTGGAGTTAACGTTAAAGAGAACATCGGAATTGTGAGTTTGCAGACTTTTTCAACAGAAATTTGAGTTTACAAAGTTGATATTTCTCTTCAAGAAAACACAATACAGAAAAAATGGAAAAGAAAAGAAATCAAAAGAAAACACAAAACCTTCTGAAGATTTCTTAGTGTTTGGTTGCTTTGATACAACTAAAAATACAAGAGACCATTTCCCTAGAACCCTTTAATATTTCTTCTTTCTTGTCTTGTTTCCCCTTTCGTGACAACCAAAGAAGCAAGCTTATAAATTGTGAAGAAAAAAGGAATGATATGAGGATAAAGAAAAAGAGAGTGTCAAATTGAAAATGGAATTAAGCCAAGTGTCCGACTTGCCTAAGAGCTGCATATTCTTTAACTCATCCTTCTCCTGCTCTTATTGTTCCTTCTTTCATTCCCATGCAACAATTTTCACTCTTATGATGAACTTCAAAATCTTCCATAGACTTCCTTCTTGAAGTTACGAAAGGAGGAGAACATACCAAAAATCAAAGAAAAGAAGAAGAAGAAGAAGAGGAGGTAAGACTTTGGGAGAAAATTGGAGGAATATTTATAAGGAAATGGATTACTTAGTTATCATAGGTGGTAAAGACGGAAGGTACAAGGTGGTTTTTTTTTTG
>ML342771.1:0-11210 GCA_005239505.1 Nicotiana paniculata
ACCTCACTCCGAAATTCTATAACCGGCTTCCAAGCCCTTCCGACGACTCCAATGGATGCACAACGACCCAAAACTACCAAATAACGGGAAAATCAATTAAAATTCATTCTAATACTTGTAATAAATTCAAATTATATACTTTCCCAACTCCGCTCAGTGAATTGACCAAAATGCCCTCGGGCCCACGTGCCTGGATTCCGAAATTTTTCGAAGTTATATCCTACCCATGGCCTTACTAACTCAAATATACAATTTACTTTAAATTTCATGCTCAAATTCGTGGTAGAAATCCAAAATAAAATTTCTATGTTTTCTTCCAAAAATCTCATTTCTCTACTAATTTCCATGTTCAAATTCATGTATAATCCTTGTATCTAACTCAAAAATGAGAGGAATTTACTTACCTTGTAATGCATGATGAAAATCCCCCTTTGAAGCCTTCCAAAATCGCCCACACCAAGTGAAAAATGAAGAAATGGCCAAGAAATCCCTGTTAAAAACTTTGCCCAGGCCTATTTTCGTACCTGCGATCAAAATCTCGCACTTGCGCTTCCGCAAATGCGCCCAAACTTCCACACCTGCGACTTCCTCAGCCCAAGCAAAACTTCACACCTGCGCCACACTTTCCGCATCTATGCCTTCGCAGGTACGGAAAATACATCGCGTCTGCGCTCCCAGCCAAGCCAACAAAATCTCGCACCTGTGGCGCTAAAGTCGCACCTGCGACTAAAGCCTCGCAGGTGCGGTCACACCAGATGACAGCAACCTCGGCCTTCTTCAAACTCCAAACTTGATCTGTTAACCACCCGGAATCCACTCGAGGCCCCGTCCAATTACACCAACCTGTTCCAAAACATAATGCGGATTTGCTCGAGGCCTCAAATCACATCAAACAACGCCGAAATCACGAATCTCACTAAAATTCAAACTTTAAGAACTTGAAATTTCAAACTTCCACGTCTGATGTCGAAACCTATCAAATCACGTCCAATTGACCCCAAATTTTGCACACAAGTCATATTTGACATTATGGACCTGCTTCAACTTCCGGAATCACATTCCGACCCCTTAAAGTTCACAATTGTGGTTCCCGGCCAAACAAGCTTTGTGAATTTTAAAACAGGTAGCACATAAGCAAATAAAACATATAGGTAAACAATTAAAGATTTTGGGAAGATTCACAGTCTAAGCACACATATGTGCTAAAGTTTAAGAGATTTAAAGTCTAAGCACATATATAAGGTTTTGAAATATTTACAGTCCAAGAACACAAGTAAAGTTTTGAAAGAGTTATGATCTAAACACACATACGTAAGGGATAGGGGGGTCCTAGGTTGTTTATCCTATAGGATCACATCGGTACAATGCCCGATAATCACTCCTTAGAAGAGGAGCTACACGTTGCATTAGCGCACCGGTCATCATATCCATATCTACCCTTCCCCACCCCTTAGCGGTTATTAAAGCGAGTGTGTTTAACGATCTCTATGTGTGCTGTTGTGAGCATGTGATTTTTTACCTACCATATGTTCCTACAAGATTCAATAAATTAATTAGTTTTATAAATTTCAATGCTATTTGTGAATTAATTTTGCATTGTATGATCGTAATTTGCCTTTTAATATTTTATTAGAAAATTTTATCTTTTAAATAATTACAGGATTTTAATGGTTAATTGCATAACTTAATCCTTTTTCATAAGAAAATTACGAAATTTGCTAGGGGTATCAGACTAAATGGTTTTACTCCTAGTTAATTTATCAATTAATTAGACAAAGATTAAGTTAGAATTAATTACCACATTTTGTTAAAGTTTTAATTTAATTAGCTTAAATTGGTAAATTAAGCTTAAAACTATACCTGGGCTAAGCCTACCCAGGCCCAAAACCTCTCCCTAAACACTCAATACCCAGCCCAACCCGGCCAGCTTGGTCCCTCACAAAAACGACCCCGTTTAGACAAAATTTAATCCTAGCTGTTGATCTCCCAAGATCCAACGGCTGGGAACTAATCACCTAATTAATATAAATCTGTCCAAAGCCTCCCCCCCCCCTCATTTGCCAAAGTCNTCTACCGCCCTGCTCCGCCGGTCGAAAATCGCCTACAGGCGGCGGAGCTCAACCAAATAACATCAAAACTTCACCATACAATCCTTTATTTCCCCTAAACCCTGTCTTACCATTACTTTTACCAAAAAACCGCACCAAAAAAAGAGTAATTTCAGATCTAAAAAGCTCAAAACCCTAAAAACTCGTCCCTGCCGATTCAGAGAACCTCATTGGCTCAGACTTAAGTGAGTCACTTGCTCTTCACAAGAGCAATTGATTCACGTGGGTTTGATTCAATTTGAACCTCACCGGAGTCCAGCTAAACTCCAGCGAAGCCACCGAAATTACATGTGCATTAAAACAAATCACCTAGGTTAGTATTAAAGTTTTTCTGTTAATTACTGTTTCTTTTGTTGGATTAATTGTTTAGGATTCATAGGTTTTCTGTTTATTTACTTCCTAAATGGTGTTTCAAATTTAGTTACAGGTTTTTTGATTAACTGACTTAGTTTTAGGTTTTCAGATTTTTTTTTCTTCCCCTAAGCTAAATCATTAAGTTATCTATATATGTTAATTAATGGATTTCCATCATAGATAATCATGATTGATTAGCTGTTTAATCGAATCCTTAGGTCGATGAGTGTATGCGTTAATTACTGTTGTGAGTATTTTTCGTCTGTTTCTTCTTGTAAAACAGTATAACGGCCATTATGTGTATTAATCACCAATGATTTGTTCATGTGTTGTTTAAGGATGGTTTAAAATAATAATTTGAGTTAGCCCATGGTTTTGTTGCCTAAGCTCATGATTATTAGTCACAGTTAGGTACTAATTTTCAGTTAATTATAGTTTAACCTAGTTTCGACTCTTAGGTTAGATTGGCACATTTAATTATCCTAAACAAACTGCCTCCTAGTCGCAAAACAAACTAGATAATTGCTGGCCTAGTTAACTCATCATGAGCCATTAGGTGGTTATATGTGAGTCAATTAGAATCTTGATTCAATCAATGGAAAGTTAATTATGTTTAACTACTTAAGCTTAAGTTGGCAACTAAGATAAGTCATAGTGTAGGTAATTACTAAGTCTAATGACTCAACCTCTCGAATCACTTGAATCAATCTAATTCCTAACTTAGACAAATAATTAAGCTAATTACATATTAAACTAAGAGTTAGTCTAAATTCAACTTCATTAGTGGTTAACTATTGAGTTAATCACTCAATTAGGATAAAAATCAGTCAACATTTAATAAGCTAATAACCTAATCCTTAATTACTAAAAGCGTAATTTTAAGTACACTAGGGGGTAATGTAGGAATTACAATTGAAGAATCTTGGGTGTAACAACCCAAGGAACTTCTAGAATTAGGAAAATATCATAAAATCATATTTTTAGAGGGTAAAACAATAACTTTAAAAAGGGATAAGGGTTGTAATTGATAGGAATATTCTAGAAGGGGGTACAGTTGTCCAATAGAATAATGTTAGATAGATGTACATGTACTATATCAGCCTAATAGGATAAGAAATATCCTCTAAAGATGCTATCCTATATTTCCCTGTATATAGACTAGGATATTCAGCAGCCAAAAATGCTTTTTTTGACCTCTGAAAATCGATTTTTACACAATATAGACACACTTTACATACCTGAAATTTTTACTCTTTACACTCTCTAGAAATACTAGTCTGAAAATACACTAATATTACTATGAAAACAGAAACAAAATATATACTGAAGTCACGAAATCAGTTTAAAAAATCTGGTCTTCTTGTAGCTGTGGTTTTTCTTTCCTGAAGAACTAGTCTTATTTCTGATTTTTACTCAATTACTGGTATTCAAGTTGTCCTCGGTTTTCTTATTGCTGGCTTTGTGGTTATTTGGATATTGTTGTTGAAGTTCCAATCTGAAGTTTATTTTTGGTTTTTTCTCGTTGATTTTGCTGTTATAGGTATGTAAATCCCAATCTGAAGTTATCTATATAAAGTGTGATATTCTTGTTCCTTGGATTGGTTTCCCTGATACTTGTTGCTCTAGCTTAGTTTCAAAAATCTGTTTGATTTCTTGTTTGTTAGTTGACATGTAGCATCACAAAATCATTATGTTTAGTATAGCATTATTAGAGTTGAATCTGACGTCAGATTCATTCTATAAGATGCATAAAGTGTTTTTTTTGGTTGCTTAGAAAGCCACAAGCAGAGGCACATACGTTTCTAGTCAAAGTAAAAGGATTCAAGTCGAAGAAACAATAGTCTAGAGACATATTCCCTTTTTTACTGTCTTTATATTCTTTTTTTTAAATCTGTATTTTTCAGTCGAACAGAATGTATTTATTTGTTTTTGGAACTATTGTAAAACAAAAACTGGACTGTATATTTATTTTGCTGCATTCATTGTCAGGAATTAGTACGTGTATAGTTTATAAAAACTTCGTGTTCAAACAGGATTTTTTTTAGATGATTAGATCTTGTTTTAATCTTTTGGAATCTCGAATCATGTTTCTTCAAGCTTTAAACTATACACATTTTCAGTAGATGTGAATCTCTAAAAAGAAAGAAACAGAATGTTATGTGAATTTAGTAGGTATATTCTTATAGACAATATCTCCATTTCTAACAAACTCGAAATCATGACCTCTTTCTATGAAACATTAATATTGAGCCAAATTTTAAAAGGAAAAGACACCGGATATTCTTCTTTAAAAGAAAAGCGCCAAACTGGCTATTCAAATCTGATAAACTCTGTCCGAAATTCCAGTTTTTTTTACTTTGAAAGACTTTTTTTTTTAGTTCTCGTAAATCACCCTAAGCTCTTTACTTAAAATTTAATGGAATTCCGAAGTGTATAGGCAAACAGCGTCTTTGTAATGGCTGAATGCAACAATGCTGATTGTAGTTTAGATTTGTAATTCAATAGTTCTGCTTTGTGTCCTTTTACAATCCTTTCATTTTTAGCATGCTTTTAGTTGAATTGTATAGCTTCACTTTTTTACAAATAGCCAAAATTAGGATTGGCCTAAAGTGATAATTGCTAAAATTGGGCTAAATTTGTCCATAGCCCAAATGCTTGTCCTTAGACTAGCTAACTAAGCTCTTAGGTGACTTTTGAACACATATCTACCGTTTAGTCCAAAAATACCTCTTTTAGACTAAAATTACAAAACTTGGCGAATAATCGACAATTGCTTCAAATAAGCGTTTTAACCATCATGACCATAGTCATTATTTTGTAATCCGCACTCGGGTGTAGCAACTCATGTCCCCGACCACAACTCCGAACGATAAAAAAAATCACACGTTGTAAATTGCGGGTGCATTTCATGTGGCACGTTTACAATGTGTCCAAAAATGACAGTGCACGCCATCGTGACTTGTTTCAAGATAAATCCATAAATATTAAAAGTGTTTAAAAATTAAAAAAGCTAAATGCACAATAGGTTAAAAATATGTAAATAATCAGATAATTAGGCTAAATGTCAATAGTTAAACGACCGTGCTAGAACCACGGAATCCGGGAGCGCCTAACACCTTCTCCCTGGTTAATAGAATTCCTTACCCGGATTTCTGGTTCGCAGATAATTTTAAACAGAGTCTAAAATTCCTCGGTTTGGGATTTCAATAAATAAATGGTGTCCCGGAACACCGTCAGAAATTCAGGTGGCGACTCTGAAAATCAATAAATAAATCCCAAATTTGAATAATGTCACTTAAAGTGGAAAAACTCCCTTATTACCCTTACTAGGGGTGAAAAGGGAGGTGTGACAGCTGTTACCCGTCCCTTCATAATGGCCCTGGAGGAATTTAGGACCTCTACCTATAGGCAGTTCTAAACAGACCCCTAAGGTTGAAAGGAGAAAATACTAGGCGACAGGCAAGAACAGATAGGATTTGAACAGATAAAACAGGAAAAAGCAGTTAAGAGGCTCATATTTACCTCCACAGATAATGCACATAAGAAGCACGTCTCAAACACAAACAAGGGCAGTATTATTAAGCAGGATCCTAAAACATGATGTCTAAGTGAAAATCAGAACATAGAAGATGTGCAGCTTCAATTTTATAAACACAGAAGCAGGACCTAATCAGTTTGCCTATTGAGTTTAAAAAAAACCTGTTAACCATTAAGCAGTAAACACAAAGCAACAGTCTTCCAGTTTTTAAAGAGATTAATTACCTAAGGCTTGCCTAGGTGTGGGATTGTGCATAATAATTATTGGAATGGTTAAGTTCAGAAGTTGTTTTACCTAAAAGCATGTTGTTCTAAGTGTTGCAAAATACAAGGATTTCACCAGTTTATTTAAAACAGGATGATCAAATATGAGACCGTCTTATGTCTTTTTTCATGCATCAGTAGTTTAATTAAGTGTGACTGGGCGAGATCCTAAAGCATGGTATCTACTATGCACATAGAGATGCAGAGTGGTTGCAGAATTCCTAAAGCATGATTTCTAAATGCACAGGAAGTTACAGCATAATTTCAGGATGTGCAGGAGAAACATTTTTATGTTAATTCTATTATTTAGCCTAGAAGCAGGATTTCTAAGTGATAAATAGGGTCAAATGAGATGTTGAAGCAGTAAACCAAAAATATGATATCTAATGCATGACATGCTTAGAATGTATTGGTCCTAAACATGGTTTCTAATGCACATATAGGAAATGTAAATCTAAGGCATGGTTTCTACCCCTTGATATTGATAACATATATAGCTACCCTCCCCTTTTCACTAGTCATCCCAATATTTTTTTATAAATAATTATTACAGACCAGCTGAGTAAATTACATAAATAGATAAAGGAAAAGAAGAAGTTAAACTATAAGGAGCCTGAAAAACAGACCCAGATTCCCAGAACCTCAAGTGCTCAAATGTTTCATAGCCTTTCTCATATCCGGGTGTGCCAGAGTTCCGTAAGGACCTCAAGGGATCCCGGGCAGTGCTCACACCCAGATTTCATAACCATAATTGAGTAAGTGCAATGTGGAAGGGCCAGCACCAGAGTCCAGAGGGATCTCATAGGAATCCCAAGGCATTCATACACTGGAGGGGCAGAACCTAAGGACCTAAGAGTAGAGTGAGAGTGCTTGACATAGTTTTGAAAAGATTTTAATAGGAAAGGCAGCGTTTGGAAAAGACTTAGTTGAAACAGTTTTATAAAATAGGAGAGTTGTTTAGTAAAAAACAGTTTGTTGACAAGAGTAGGACAATGTCACGACCCAAAATCCATAAGGTTGTGATGGCGCCGGACACCACTGTCAGGCAAGCCAATCATTAAATGGTTAAGTTAAATTTCTTGTTTTAGCATTTTTGAAATCATTATCTTTCACTTTATTACATAATAACAGAATAAAATCCGCTAAGTAAATATCACAGTTAATATTCCATTTTTATAAAATACATCCCAAACACATCCCAGAACCCGGTGTCACAAGTGCATGAGCATTTTCTAAGAATTTTACAAATTCTACAAAGCTTGTCCGAAATACAAATTGGACAAGGAATAACAATCAAAATACAATACATAGAGGAAGACTCTGCCGACTGCGGGTCGTCTCCGAGTGATGTAGCTCGTCTAAGTCTCCAAGTCAGCCATATTGCTATGAAGGTACATGTGCAACAAAATGCACAACAAGTGTAGCATGAGTACAAAACAACGTGTACACAGTAAGTATCCCGCCTAACCTCGAAGAGGTAGTGATGAGAGGTCAACTTGACAGTCACTAGGGTCCAACAAGATAAATAACAATATATGGTAACAACAATAGGGATACGAGGATGATAAGACAGTAAACATTGAAGTAACTGTAATACAAGTAAAAACGGGAAGTAAAAAAACAATTACTACTTCATTTTCTTTTCCCCAGATATATACTCACTCAATATCCATGAAAATCATTAACAATTTAGCATGCGCATACAGGATAAGAACAACCGGCCTGAGCCATCATAATAATGATATCTGTGCACCGCAGAGGGTCGAACGGCCCGAACCATAATTACATCTTTCAATCTCGCCTTGGCGTACGGCCCGCTCCCATGAGATTGGGAAAATAACACTCCGCTCGCGGAATGTAAATTGTGAAGCGGTCACACAGTTAGGCACAATCAAACAGTCCACCCCGACTATATCGGGAAAGCAAATACTCAAGTAAACGACAAATTTCTCTTTTAAAGGTCACAAAAATAATATTTAAATCTTTTCCAGAAATCCATTTTTACCAAGTTCAGTAAGGTTTAAACACTTTATTTTCATCAATAAGATTACAAATACGGCAATTAAAACATATTTTTGGGTCCTAGACTACCCGGACATAAACATGATAGTAGCTACGCAAGGACCCTCGTCACTTAGTGCGTACGTAGCCCCCACAAATAGTAGCACATATTTAATTAGTTCACCTATGGGGACAATTTCCCCTCACAAGGTTAGAAAGGAGACTTACCTCGCTCCGAAATTCCATAACCGCCTTCCAAGCCCATTCGATGACTCCAATTGATGCACAATGCCCCAAAACTATTCAAATAACGGGAAAACCAATAAAAAATAATACTTGTAACAATTCAAATTATATAAGTTCCCAACTCCGCTCGAAAAGTTGACCAAAATGCCCTCGGGCCCACGTGCCCTGATTCCGAAATTTCTCGAAGATAAATTCTACCCATAGCTTTACTAACTCAATTATACAATTTACTCTAATTTTCATGCTCAAATTCATGGTAAAAGTCCAAAATTCCAAATTCTAGGTCTTCCCCAAAAATCTCAAATTTATACTAATTTTCCATGTCTAAATCCATGTAAGATCACATATTTAACTCAAAAATAGGAAGAAAGAACTTACCTAGTGTTTCTTGGTGAAAATCCCTCCTTGAGCTCTCCAAAATCATCCAAAACAAATGAAAGAAATGTCGTGTTTAAAACAATCTGCCCAGGCTTCATCGAGTTGTACCTTACGCTGTGCAGGTTGTACATCCTGTTACAATTTTCTATTGTTGTACACCTTCTGTTAAAACGCCCATAGCTCCTTGTAGAAATATCCAAATGACAAACGGTTTGAAGATAAGAAACTAGACTCGAAGATCTTTAATTTGATAGGTTTTACACCATATAACACTTTATATATTCCGAGATATGAGCTTCTAAAGTCGGCTCCATGCATCATAAAATTCTGTCAAAACTGATCTACCAGTCATCTTCAATCGATCATAACTTTCTGATAAAATGTCCAAATCATGAATGGTTAACATTATGGAAACTAGAATTCAAGGGCTGTAACTTTTATATTTTGCAAATTTTCAGATTCTTTATAGGTTTCGAGATATAAGCTTCCAAATTCAGCTCCACGATTACACTAGTTGCTGTCAAAACCGTTTTCTGCAGAAAATTTCAGCAACTCTTTGGTCCGAAATTCATTTCGTTAACCTTACGAAATCCACCTGAGGCCCTCGGGACCTTAACCAAATATACCAACATGTCCCAAAATATAATACGAACTCGCCCGAGGCCTCAAATCACATCAAACAACGTCGAAATCATGAATCGCACTCCAATTCAAGCTTTATGAACTTTGAAATTTCAAACTTCTTCATCCGATGCCGAAACCTATCAAATCACTTCCGATTGACCCCAAATTTTGTGCACAAGTCATATTCGACCTTACAGACCTGCTCCAACTTTCGGAATTGGAATTCGACCCCGATATCAAAGTCAAACTCTCGGTCAAACTTCTCAAAAATCTTCAAATTTCTATCTTTAGCCAAATGACTTCAAAATGACCTACGGACCAACTTCTGATCGCGCTCCCAACTCCAGAATCACCATACGGAGCTATTCCCAAATTCCTTCTAAAATGCTAACTTTCACAATATACGCTGAAACGCTTCAGGGTTATCCAAAACCCGATCCGGACATATGCCCCAGTCCGAAATCATCATACGAACCAGTTGGAACCTTCACATCCTGATTCCGAGGTCGTTTATTCCAAATTCCAGTCTTAGTCGATTCTTCCAACTTAAGTCTTCTGAAATGAGAATTTTCTTTCCAATTTGACTCTGAACTTCCCGAAATTCAATTCTGACCACACCTCCAAGTCATAATACCTGAAACAAAGTTGCTCATGACTTCAAACCGTTGAACGACGTGCTATCAAGACGGTCGGTCGGGTCGTTACAGACAATTAACAAACAGTAGACTAATCACAGCATAGACAGATTCAGCACATTCAAATTCCAGTCCTTCATATAGGGATAATGGGAATTGGGGACATATAGCGCACATAGTATACAGGATCATAGAAGTTCTTGCAGGGGTTTATGGGGATTAGGGGATAGATAATGGTATCAACACAACATGAGTTTCAGAATCAACACAGAATCAGACAACTTAGGATACAAATTGCTTTGCAAAGAAAGGTTCATGCTAGAAAATAGGTAAACATGAGATAGAGCAGATCATATTGGGACATACAACAAGGGGGTAACATATTCATAAGCATACTGATCCTAAAGGGGAGTGGGTCATAACATAATATTCTAGATGAACAATGATGTAGATATGTCAATTACATGTTGAACAACAAAACCATTGATAGAAACAGATCAGAAACATGATAAACTAAAGCAGTAATAGAAACATGTTGGTTTTGGGACTTGAATTGAAATCAGAACATACCAGTAAGGGTATAGTAAACACAAAGTGAAGGATAGGAGAGCACAATAATTAGCCTTGGCTTGCAGCCGGCTAATTCAGAACAGTAGTAAGTAAGTAATTAACAAAGAAAGAAAGAGAGCAGAAAAGCTTTGAGTATGAGAGAGAGAGCTTTTTGAACTAATGTATTTGTGTGTCTTGAACCAGTGTAAGAGCAATGTATATATAGTCTGAAACTAGGTAGAGAATAAGGTAAGAATCAAAGTCATGCAGTGATTGGGGAATTAGAGTCAATTAGCATCAAAATCAATGTAAGTACCCCCTTCAATTAAGAGTTAACTTTGAACGGTAATAGACATGCAACAAATAAGGAAAGACACCATATGACTGGAATATAACACAATAAGGAAATAATCTCAGCACGGTACCAGTACAGAACATGTAACTGAGGCTAGGTATAGTGTTGGTTGATTTCCCAATGCACACGCAAGTGTACGTGGTCGACAAGTAATATAGG
>ML342773.1:0-101889 GCA_005239505.1 Nicotiana paniculata
ATAAATAAAATAACCCCATTTCGAATAAGGTCACTTTAATTGGAAAAACTCCCATACCCCCTTAGGGGCGTATAAAAAAGGAGGTGTGACAGGGTCGTTACATCCTCCCCATCTTATTCAAACGTTCGTCCTCGAACGGGCCTAGAAACATACCTGGAGTCTCGAATATGTGAGAATATATGTCCCGTATCTCCCGCTCTGTCTCCCAGGTGGCATCCTCCACCGGCTTCCATCTCCACTGAACCTTCACTGATGGTATATCCTTAGACCTCAGCTTCGTGACCTGACGACCCAAGATAGCCGCTGGCTTTACCTCATATGACATATCACCATCGAGCTGAACCGTGCTGAAGTCCAAAACATGAGACGGGTCACTAACATACTTCGGGAGCAACGAAACATGGAACACCGGATGGATACTCGCCAAGATGGGAGACAAGGCAAGTCTATAAGACACCTCCCCATTCCTCTAAAGCACCTCAAATGGCCCAATGAACCTGGGACTCAGCTTTCCCCTCTTCTCGAATCTCATAACACCCTTCATGGGTGACACCTTCAGCAACACCTTATCCCCAACCATGAAAGACACATCCTGGACCTTCCGGTCCACATAACTCTTCTTCTTAGACTGCGTCGTGCGACGCCGCTCCAGAATCAACTTCGCCTTACCCAACACAGCCTGAACAAAATCTGTGCCCAATAGTCAAGCCTCGCCCGGCTCAAACCAACCAACCCGAGATCTGCACCTCCAACCATATAAAGCCTCATACGGAGCCATATAGATACTTGACTTATAAATATTATTATATGCAAACTCCGCGAGTGGCAGAAACTGGTCTCATGAACCCCCAAAATCAATGACACATGCACGCAACATATCCTCCAAAATCTAAAGAGTACGCTCTGACTGCCCGTCGGTCTGAGGGTGAAACTCTGTGCTCAACTCGACCTGAGTACCCAACTCTCTCTGTACGGCTCTCCAAAACTGAGATGTGAACTGAGTACCTCTGTCATAAATGATAGAAGCTGGAACCCCATGCAATCGGACAATCTCCTTGATATAAACCTCAGCTAACCGCTCCGAAGAATAAGTAGTACCAACAGGAATGAAGTGCGCGGACATGGTCAGCCGATCCACAATAACCCATATAGCGTCAAACCTCCTCGAAGTCTGTGGGAGTCCAACTACCAAGTCCATGGTGATCCGCTCCCACTTCCACTCCGGAATATCAAATCTCTTAAGCAATCCACCAGGTCTCTGGTGCTCATACTTGACCTGATGACAGTTGAGACACCAAGCCACAAACTCAACAATATCTTTCTTCGTTCGCCTCCTCCAATAATGTTGCCTCAAATCCTGATAAATCTTTGTGGCACCCGGATGGATGGAATATCGCGAACTATGGGCCTCAGCCAGAATCAAATCTCGAAGCCCATCTACATTGGGCACGCAAATCCGGCCCTACATCCTCATGACCACATCATCACCAATAACCACATCCCTGGCATCACCGCGACAGACCCTATCCTGAAGAACAGGCAAATGTGGATCATCATACAGGCGTGCTCTAATCTGATCATAAAGAGAAGACCTTGAGGCTACACAAGCCAATACCCGAGGAGGCGCTGATAGATCGAATCTCACCAACTGACCCACTAAAGCCTTAACATCGAATGCTAAAGGCCGCTCTGCTACTGGAAGGTAGGCTAGACTCCCCAAACTCTCCGCTTTGCGACTCACGGCATCGGCCACTACATTGTCCTTCCCCCGATGATATAAAATAGTGAGATCATAATCCTTGAGAAGCTCCAACCACCTCCTCCGACGCAAATTCAGATCCTTTTTCTTAAGCAGATGCTGCAAGCTATGGTGATCAATGAAAAACTCACAATGCACTCCATACAAATAGTGACGCAAAATCTTCAAGGCATGAACAATAGCTGCTAGCTAAAGATCGTGCACTGGATAATTCTTCTCGTGCACCTTTAAATGCCTGGACACGTAGGCAATCACCCTACCGTCCTGCATCAAAACCGCTCCAAGGCCAACTCTCGAGGCATCAAAGTAAATTGTATAAGAACCTAAACCCGTAGGAAAAATCAATACCGGAGATGTAGTCAAAGTTGACTTGAGCTTCTGAAAGCTCTCCTCACACTCCTCAGTCCACCTAAACTAAGAACCCTTCTGGGTCAGACTGATCATAGGGGCAGCAATAGATGAAAACCCCTCTACGAAATGGCGGTAGTACCCTGTCGAGCAAAGGAAACTGCGAATCTCAGTAGCTGATGATGGTCTAGGCCAACTCTGCACCGCCTCTACCTTCTCCGGATCAAACTGAATACCCTCACTGGACAACACGTGCCCCAAGAATGCTACTGAATCAAGCCAGAACTCACACTTTGAAAATTTTGAATACAATCTCTTATCTCTCAAGGTCTGAAGCACAACTCTCAAATGCTGCTCATGATCCTCCCGAGATCGGGAATACACCGAGATATCGTCAATGAACACGATGACGAAAGAATCCAGATAAGGCCGAAATACACTGTGCATCAAGTGCATAAAGGCTGCTGGGGCATTGGTCAGCCAAATGACATAACCAGGAACGCATAATGACCATATCTAGTCCTGAAAACAGTCTTCGGGATGTCTGGCCAAGAATCTTCAGCTGATGATAATCGGAACGCAAGTCAATCTTGGAAAATACCCTGGCACCCTACAACTGATCAAACAAGTCATCTATACGAGGCAAGGGATACCGATTCTTCACCGTAACTCTATTCAGCTGCCGATAATCAATATACATACGCATAGACCCATCCTTCTTCTTTATGAATAACACCCGTTCACCCCAAGGTGACACACTAGGTTGAATGAACCCCTTAGCTAGGAGTTCCTGAAGTTGCTCCTTTAATTTCTTTAACTCCGCTAGTACCATATGATAAGGTGGAATAGAAATAGGTTGGGTGCCTGACACCAAGTCAATACCAAAATCAATGTCCCTGTCAGGTGGCATGCCTGGCAGGTCTATAGGAAACACGTCCGGAAAGTCACAGACCACAGGAACCGAAATAGCGGGAGCCTCACCACTAACATACCTTACAAAAGCTAGATAAGATACACCCCTTCTCAACCATGCGTTGAGCCTTCAGGTAGGAAATCACCCTGCTAGGCATATACTCAGAAGAACCTCTCCACTCAACCCTCGGACATCCTAGCATAGCTAAGGTCACGGTCTTAGCGTGACAATCAAGAACAGCATGACACGGAGATAACCAATCCATGCCCAATATCACATCAAAATCGACCATGCTGAGTAACAGTAGGTCCACTCGGGTCTCCAGAACCCCAATATATATCATACACGAACGATAAACACGATCCACAACAACACTATCACCCACCAGAGTCAACACATGAACAGAGGTAACTAGAGACTCACGGGGCATATCCAGAAAACGGGCAAAATATGAAGAAACATAGGAATACGTAGAACCAGGGTCAACTAAAACCAAAGCATCTTGGCAAGAGACTGAGACAATACCTGCGATCACTTTATCGGAGGCCATAGCATCCGGCCTGGCTGGAAATGCATACATACGGGCCTGACCTCCACCTGCTCGAGCTCCCCATCTAGGGCGGCCTCTAGCTGACTGACTACCACCCCTGGATGCCTAGGCGGGTGGTAAGGTAACTGGAGCTGAAGTCGAGGGTTGGCCCCTCTGCTGAGAAGAACCACCGGGACGACGGGGACACTGTCTCCACATGTGCCCGAACTCTCCACACTCAAAACAACTCCCTGGAGCTGGATGCGAGGACTGATAGAAACCCCTGGAACCAGAACGGTCACTGGAAGACTCATGCATAGAAGAACCCTGAAATGGTGGTGCTCGAGCTGCACTCTAAGATAGGAGGGCACCAAATGAAGTACGGCCTGCATCTTCGGAGCATGCCCCGAAGATGCACCACTATAAGCTGGGCAGACTGACTGAGGAGGCCTGAATGATCGGCCTCTACCATGCTAAAACTGCCCCCTGAAGGGAGTACCACTAATGGCGAACTGACTCAATATCTCGAGCAATATCAACAACCTGCTCGAATGTAGCATCTGATACTCTCTCCCGAGTCATAAATAGGCGGAGCTGATAAGTGAGGCAATCCATGAACCTCCTAACCCTCTCCCTGTCAGTAGGGACCAACTCGGTAGCATGACAAGCCAATTCCGAAAACCGCATCTCATACTGCGTCACTGATAGCTCTCCTTGACGCAGCTGCTCAAAAAGCCTGCACTGCTCCTCCCTGTGAGACCGAGGTACATACTTCTCCAAGAAGATAGTGGAGAACTGCTGCTAGATGAGGGGTGCCGAACCAATAGGCCTACGCCTCTCAAAAGACTCCTACCAAGTGAAAGCAGCACCAGAAAACTGAAATGTAGCAAATGAGACCCCACTGGTCTCCAAAATCCCAACAGTACGCAGCATCCTCTGGCACTTATCTAGAAATCCCTAGGCATCCTCGCTATCAGCACCACTGAATGTCGAAGGCTGTAATCTGCTAAATCTCCCCAGTCTATGCTGCTCGTCCTCTGGCATAGCCAGAACCACGAAGTCCCAAACTGGTGTCTGGGTAACTAGAGTTTGACTGCCTCCCCCGGCCTGAGAAGTTGTGGCAACGGCCTGAGAAAGAGTGGTACACACCGTCAAGATCTGGGCCAAGGTCTCCTGAAGACCTGGGATAGCAATAGGCACTGTTGGTGCCTGAGCCTGCCCCACTAGAGTATCTGTGGCGGGAATTTTACCCTGAACAGTAGGGGATCAACTGGCACCGCCCTGGCTGCTGCACGGTCTGGCCCCCTACCTCTACCACGACCTCGACCACGGCCTCGACCTCTCGCAGGTCTAGCTGGTGGCTGATCATCCTAATCGGTAGCGTGAGTCCTCACCATCTGTGAGAGAAGGAAACAACAGAAGTTTAGATTTTCGGAATGAACAACAATGGCACGACAGAATTCAAGAAAATGAGATTGTTCCTAAGGGTTTCACAGCCTCTCGAAGATAGGGACAGACGTCTCTGTACCGATTCGCAAGACTCTACTAAACCTGCTCATGACCGTTGAGTCCTATGTAACCTAGGCTCTGATACCAACTTGTCACGACCCCAAATCCTAAACCGACCGTGATGGCGCCTATCGTAAAACTAGGCTAGCCATTAATCACATATTTACAGTTTCTCTCCAAAATCCCAACCAATTGCAAGCATTTCATAAAGTATATAGAATTTACTAAGTCCATTAGGAAAAATAAACAGTTAAATAGTCCAACCAACTTCCAAAACCCGGAGTCAACATGTCATGAGCATCTAAGAAAAATATGCCAAAAGGTATACTATTATAACACAAAACCTCCGAACGAATAGCTAGATACAACAAAAAAAGAGAATACACAGATGCTGCGGACACTGAACAGCTACCTCTATATCCCGAACTCTGGCTCCGCACAGAATAGGTAGATGATGCTCGGTATCTGCACCTGAATCTGCACACAGGGGTGCAGGAAGTAATGTGAGTACTCCAATTCAATAGTAATGAAAATAAATCAAGTCTAAGCGGCAAGAAACACATAAAAATCAATATCATAAATTCACAATATGCAGAGCCTTTCTTTCCAACAGTATATACGTAGATATATGAAATTATGATGCCTTAAAACCAACTTCAGAAAAATCCTTTGAAAAACATGTTTTTCAACAATTTCAAACTGTAAGATTTAGTGTAAAAATGAAATAAATCATAAATAGCCCCTCGGGCAAAAACATGAATCATAAATCACCCCTCGGGCAAAACATCATTCAGCACCTCACAGCCACTCAGTATCAACCCCTCAGGCAACCTCACTGTCACTCATGCCTCCCAATCACTCATCACTCGGCACTCGGCACTCAGCACTCAGCACTCAGCACTCAGCTCTCAGTAGGTACCTGCGCTAGCTGGGGGTGTCCGGAGGGGCTCCTTTAGCCCAAGCGCTAATATCAAGCTACCTCGTGGCGTATCATATCCTCACAATCAGGCGCTCGGCCTTACTCAGTCAGAACCTCTCAAAAGCCCCTCGGGCGTATCAGTAAAACGGGGTACTCGACCCAAAACATCATTTTATATCTTAAAATAGTGTAAACCAGGCTGCGTTTCGAAAACAGTAAGCACAATGCGACTGAGTGTAAATCATCAATAAACAGTGAGGAAATAGCAGTAAAAAGCCCCCAAGGAGTCTAAACAAGTCAGCACAAGGCACCAAAACATGGCTTATAGCCCAAATATAGCAATAGTCTTTAGAACACAGTTTAACATATGATTTAGAGTAAATACGCAACTCAATAGTTGTCGTCGAGAGGACCAAGTCCAATCCAAAAATCAGTGTGCGCCACATACTCGTCATCCGATATGTGCGCCATTCTAAAACAGTGAGAAATACGGAGTCCGGGATTTCATACCCTCAGGACAAGATTTATAACCATTACTTCCCTCTACCGGGCCACAATACTAGTCCGCGATGCTCTTGCCCCTCAAATTTTCTCCCGATTGCTTCGAATCTAACCACAACCATATTAACATCATCAATATACGCTAAACGAACACAACCCAATCAAAAACTATCAATTTATACAAAAATCTCGAAATTCGGCCAAACCCGAGCCCCAGGCCCACGTCTCGAACTTCAATAAAATTTACATCACTAGAATCCTCGTCCTCCCACGATTCTATACATACCAAGACCACAATTGCCCACTCAAATCAACAAAAGAATTTTCCAAATTTTTCCTCCCATTTTTCCCAACTTTTCTACTTTATTTCCTCAAATTGCATGGTGAAAAACAAGACAAATTCATGAAATTGAATAAAAAATGATTGAAGAGCACTTACCACAAGAACCCCCACTAAAAAGCTCGTCCAAAATCTCCTCTCTCTGAGCTCTCTAATGAAATATTGAGTTATGGCCAAGAACCCCCGAATTTAGAACTTAAACTGTCTGCCCAGACTTTTCTTCATCGCGAACGCATCACATTGACCGCTTTCACATAGAACAATCTAACAGGCCCCTAATTTTTACTCTACGCGAACGCACCAAAAGCCCTGTGAACGCACTGTTCCACCACCCCAGGCCTTCGCGAACGCATGGGCTCCTACGTGATCGCACAGGCCAATGAGTCTAGGGTCTTCAGGTGCTTCCTACTCTACACGAACGCACACATACCCCCGCGTTCGCGATGGCCACCCTCCTCAACACTCCGTGTTCGCACCCCTTCGCCCACGAACGCATGGAAAAACTGGCCCCCTTCCACCAAACACTCAATGCGAACGCGAGCTCTCTTTCGCGAACGCATAGAGTAAAACTCTGCTGCAGAAACACCAGCAAACCAGCCAAGTTCCAAAACCAAATATCGATCCGTTAACCTGTCACAACACACCCGAGGCCCTCGAGACGTCAACTAATCCTACCAACACACCCCATAACCTCATTCAAACTTAGTCGAACCTTCGAAACACCAAAAAAAACACGAAACATCAAAATTACATCAAATTCAAGCCTATGAACTTTGAAACATCTAAATTTCGCCAATGATGTCGAAACCAACCAAAACACATCCGATTGACCTAAACATTTGCACACATATCCAAAATGACATTACGAGCCTTCTCCCACTGTCGGAATTCCATTCCGACCTCGATAGCCTATTTTCCACTGCCGAACGGAAACTTCCAAAAACTAACTTTCGCCAATTCAAGCTTAATTCTACACCGGACATCAAAACTTCATTTCGAACACACTCCTAAGTCCCAAATCACCTAACGAAGCTACCCGAGCCATAAAATCCGCATTCTGAGGTCGTTTACCTATAAGTCAACTCCCAGTTGACTTGTTCAACTATTAAGATAATTTAAAAGACTAAGTTCCTTAATTCTCACCATGACCACTCTGAACCCAAACCAACTGGCCCAACACAACATAAACAGGCTAAGAAATATATGATAAAGCAGAAGCGGTGGAAACGGGGCTAATCTCACGAAATGACCGGCCGGGTCGTTATAGGAATACCAAACTATCCAACAAAGGTCAAGGACCTACTTCGAACTCCGCTCGGCCAAACTCTTATAAATTCCTAGTCAAATCCTTATTTCAAACATCTTTCTTTCAATCATGGTACACAATGTCTCTGTAATTCGACACCGGGGCAAGATTTTAAGATCAACATCAATAGTTGAGTCCTACTCTAGGGTACCATAAGTCTTGCATTACATATGGCCTGATTCTCATGAAACCCGAGATATGTAGGCAACTTGAAACTGGAGTTCGGCCGCAATTATTTTGTCCCCTTTGTCCCATTTCAACCTTGATGGTCAGGACAAAATTGGCTACTAAGTCAATATTCTTTGCCCGAAAACTCTTTCATTTTCTCCAGTCAAAGAGGGGCAACTGTTGACATCCAATTTTGTCCCTCCTTTCTTCCAAACTATTGTTTTAAGCTTCTAATATCACTAATAATGTAAGAATAGTTATTTTACCATTTTTAGCACAAACTAGACCTAATTATTATTATTATTTACTTAATATCACTATTACTAGTATTATTATTGTTATTATTATTATTATTATTATTATTATTATTATTATTATTATTATTATTATTATTATTATTATTACTACTACTACTACTACTACTACTACTACTGCTACTATTACTACTACCATTATTATTATTAATATTGTTGCTATCGTCTTTATCATTCATAGCGTAATCGTATTCATTGTTACCTTTCACGAAAAGTATGTTTTATTTCTTTTATCTCACTAAGCGAGAACACTGTTTGCAATAACTTTCAAATATTACGAAATTATATTTAATAAATCTTGCGGCATCTTACGATTAGTATTTTATTTAAACGTTAGTAATTATAATTAGGTATAATAAATAAGTTAGTTATTTGATTATTTTAGCATTAATATTATTATTATAGATTATTATAAACCCAAAAAATTTGGAAAGAAGAAAGGAAATTCAACTTATTTAGTGCCCAACAATTCTCTACTAACTCTACAAGCCAAAACAATAGTCCACAAGACAGCCAAAGTAATTCCTTAATTTAGCCCAAAATATTAGCCCAAGTCTTGATTCTTTTCTAGATTCTTCCACCAGAAATCCTTCTTTTGGATTCCAAAAAAACCTATTTAATGTTTAATGAATTTTTCCTAAAATCCAACGCCTCTTACTGTCACGATCCAAATCTCCCTCAGTTGGGTATCGTGATGGCACCTAGTATAGGGACTAGGTAAGCCTAACATTTACTAAATAACAACAATATAAAGCAAAATCCAACAGTCTCGATATAGAATCTTGACAAAATTTACAATTTCCCCAAATCCGGTAATACAAGTCATAAGCTCTACGAAATATTTCTACAATTCCTAAATACAACTGTTTTAGAAATAAGCAAGAACTGTTGAATGAAAATAGGAAGGTGACTCTGAAGCCTGCGAACGCAGCAGCATGTTTACCTTGAGTCTCCTCGGTAATGATCCACGCAGCTACTAACAATAAATACCTGGATCTGCACACAAAAAATGCGCAGAAGTGTAGTATAAGCACACCACAGCAGTGCCTAGTAAGTACCAAGACTAACCTCGGTGAAGTAGTGACTAGGACTAGTTAAGACACCACTGGTCTAATAAAATAAACAGACATCAATATAGAAATGACCGAACATAATGTCTATCTAAAGATTTTACGATATAATTAACAACATGACAATATAATGCGGAAGGAATTACCAAAAATTTATCAACGGAACAACATAATAGTACACAAAAGAATGGACAGATATACGAGCCAAAATCGGAAACCACCACACAATAAAAGCACTGGTAACTCAGCATTGCGTCAGTTTGTTCACATCAGGCCTTAGCCAATAAACCCAAATATATTGGTGAAAACTTTTAAACAACAGTTTATACTGAAAGCTTTAAAGATATTATCATTTCAGGATAGAACAATTTTCCTTGAAACATACTTTCTGCGAATATATATATTAGAAAGAGAAATATTTAAAACATAGTTCTTTCAAAATACATGATTTTCAAATATACTTCCCCAACAAATGTATTTCAATATCATTTTCTGCAAGATAAATGCTTTTCAAATATACCTTTGAAATAAAAGTCCTTCAGACACAATTTTCTTTAAGGCAAATACCTTTTCAGCTATACTTTTCAATTAAAATCTTTCGATCATAATCTCCTCAAGATGAATTGTGATGACCCAAGGGGTCATTTTATAAATTTATACTCCGTTCCATGCTTAATAGCCATAAAAAGACAAATTTTAAATACCTCGATGTGCATGCGTAGTCCGGGCATAAAACCGAAAAGCTTTTATGTGAAAATATGAGAAACAGTGATTTTTAGAATTTAAATTTGATTATAGTTGATATTGGTCAATATTTTGAGTAAACGGATCCGGATAGATGTTTCGACGATCCCGGGAGGTCTGCAGTAAAATATGGGACTCGGGCGTATGCCCGGAAATGAATTCCGAGGTCCCAAGCCTTAGAAATCAATTTTTGAAAGAAATTATTTTGCTAAACTACTTATGAATTAAAGAAAAGAAATAATGTTTGAAATCATTGGTATCGGGTCCGTATTTTGGTTCCGGAGCTCGATACAAATTTGTTATGATATTAAAAGGTTAACTGTGAAATTTGATGGAAAACGGAGTTCGTTTGACGTGATTCGGACATCCGGTTGAAAATGATGAGTTTTGAGGTTTAATTCATAGTTTTACATGTTATAATCATGATTTGATCGCACGAGCAAGTCCATATGATGCTTTTAGACTTACGTGCATATTTGTTTTAGAGCCCCGAGGGCTCGGGTGAGTTTCGGGTAGGGCACGGGGTGTTTTACACTTAAAGAGAATTGCTGGTTTTTCATTTTCCGGTGTCCAGGTCGGTTGTTCTACGCGATAGAATAGGAAGGTCCGCGATCGCATAGTGTAAAGTTTGAGGTCCCAATTTTGTACTGCGTGAACGCAACACCAGTGATGTGATCGCGATTCTTCATCTGGGCTAAGCTGTGCGAACACACTCCCTGCTACGCGAACGCACAACATTAAAACAGTCCTGAGGAGGGGAGGCCAGTACTCTATGCGATCGCACCCCTCCCCACATGAACGCACTGCCTAGCCTCCTTACCCTATGCGAACGCATCCTTTTGAGTGCGAGCGCATAGGCCTTCAGCCCAGCTAATATAAATACCCTTTTAAAAACGGGTAGACTTATTATTCACCATATTTTCGAGGTTTACAGCACTAATAGCGATTTTCTTCAACAGTTATCATCCCTAAGTCATAGGTAATCAATTCTAAACTTTGATCTTTCAATTCCTCACTGTTTTAGATCACTTTTAAAGCAAAAACTAAAAATTTTCATGGTAAAAATTGAGGGTTTGAGTAGAATTAGGGAATTTTGTAAAAATCAAATTTTTACATTGAATTAAGGTCCGATTTCAAAACTAACAGTATATTAGGGTTCCTGGGTGAATGGGGTAAACATAATTTTGTCCGAACCCCTAGTTTAGACCAAGCGGGCCCGGGGTCGGGTTTTCACCTTTTTTTTAGGAAACTTAGGAAAAGTCATATTTTTCAATAAAGTTAGTTCCTTTAGCATAAATTGATGATATTGAGTTAATTATGATTAGATTTGAGCAACTTAGAGGTGTGATGACCCAAAAGGGGTCATCCCGTATATTCTATCTAATTCTGTGTTCCGAGGTCGTGAAAACCTCCTTCTATCTCACCTCAATTTGCATGCACAGCCCAGGCGTGTAGCCGGGAAGCCTTTATGTGAAAAACTGATAAAGATGATAATTTTGTATTAAAAATTTGAATAAAGTTGACTTCAGTCAACATTTTTGGTAAACAGACCCGGACCCGTGATTTGATGGTCCCGGAGGTTCCATAAAAAATATGGGACTTGGGTGCAAGCCCGGAATCTAATTCCAAGGTCCCAAGTCCGAGAAATGAATTTTTGGTAAGAAACGGACTTAGTTTGACGTGATTCAGACTTAAATGCAAAACATAATGTTTATAGAAGTTTTGAATAATTTTCATGGACTTTGAGTTTAATTCATCGTGTTAGTGTTGTTTTATGTGCTTTGAAACCTCGAGCGAGTACGTGTTAGGTTATATGGATTGTGTGTGTGGTTCGACGGGGTCCCGGGGGCCTCGGGTACGTTTAGGATGCTCATCGGGTGTTATTAGCACTTGGGAGATAGCTAAACCATTGTTTGTTCTGGTGTCTCGCACCTGCGATGGACCTTCCGTAGGTGCGGCGAGGAGCTCGCAGGTGCGAACTTAGCCCAATCCTCCAATCCTCGCACGTGCGGTTAGTTTTCCGCAGATGCGGAGCAGCGGGTACGGCCATTTGACTACAGGTGCGACCCCAGGCCTTTTAGTGGGTTTTCGCACCTGCGATGGTATTTCCACAGGTGCGGTCTCAGGGGCGCAGGTGCGGTATTGCTGGGGAATCATATCAGATCCGAGGGTTTATGTTATTTTCACCATTTTTGAATTTGAGAGCTCGGGAGAGACGATTTTTGGAGGCTTTCTCACCTAGGTAACTTGGGTAAGTGATTTCTATCCATTATAGATCAACTTCCATTATTCCAATTATAAATCCAACCTTTAATTTCGAAAATTTTGGGTTGAAAATGGGGAAATGGGATGAACTTCATAGACCAAATTATTGAGTTTTGATTGGGGTTTTGACCTCCGATTTGAGAGATTTTCATAGGTTTAGACTCGTGAGTGAATGGGTGTCCGGAAAATATAATTTTACCCGATTTCCAGACGTGGGCCCGGGGAACTTTTTGGGTGAATTTCCTAATTTCGCGTATTAGCTTCGGACTTATTAATTATTTTGTTTCCTTGTGATGATATTTACTCTATGCAATCGAATTGTCTAGATTTGGGCCACCCGGAGTTGGGTACTCATGGCAAGAACGTGGTACTGAGTTGATTAGCGCAGTCAAGGTAAGTATCTTGCTTAACTTTGTGTGGTGGAACTACCCCTTAGGATTGAGTCTTCTATGTTGATTGTAGTCCGTGTACGCGAGGTAACGAGTGTGTACTCGAACTTACTTGCAAATAGATTTCCCTTAGGGATTTTTTGGTCCTTATGTTCCCCGTATATGAATTGAACTTGTTATATCTGAATTCCTGATTTCTAGTCTCATCCCCTCCTATTCAAGTTAGAAGTACTTGCCTAGCATTCCTTGTTTCTTATATGATCTTAAATGAAGACTTTGTTTTCCTACCGTTATGCTATGTCTTCCTTCGTACGCTGCCTATGTGACTAGAACTAGTATAATATCTCTCTATAAATGTTTAGCAATAAATTGGAATATTTATACGTTGGTCAAGCATGCCCGTGAGTCGTACATTGTGATTTAAATGATTTTTCCTCTTAAGTACTACTTAGGTTCAATTGATGACTGCCCATGTTGATGGCATTCTTTGATGCTGCCTATTTACTGAGCATTGTTCAACCTGAGTTTATTCGGTGAAGCTAATTGTCTAAGTGAGATTGGTTATAGCTGGTTCCCTTGCCGGGATGATTTGGTTTCTTGGTTGCGAACTTGAATGTATAGAATCGTTGCTATATTTGTCTTGTCTTCCCCTCGTTATGTTGTTCTCTCTTTGTGCTTGGCATTTCTCTCAGTGGCTACTTCTTATGAGCGAGTTGTTACCACTTTTGTGACTTAAGTCTTTGTATTGATTTGCTCATCGCACCTTAATTCGGCCTTGTTTGCTTTCGCGCCGGTTGTGGCAATATATATTGGTTCTGTCGCATTCGGGTTGTTTTTCTCAGTGGCTGCATTGCATATTTAAACTGGGACTACGGACAGAGATCCGGGAGCTTTCCCCCCATACTGCACTGCATATTTAAATTGGGACTACGGACAGAGATCCGTGACCTTTCCCCCTGTACTGCATCACATATTTAAATTGGAACTACAGACAGAGATCCAGGAGCTTTCCCCCTGTACTGCATCGCATATTTAAATTGGGGCTATGGACAGAGATCCGAGAGCTTTCCTCCTGTACTGCATTGCATGGCAAATTCCGAGTGGCGGACCGAGTTCCGGTAGTTTTATCATTGAGGAGATTTGAATCGAAATATATTAATATATATATTGAAAAGTATAGCTGAAAATCAATTATATGTCTAAAGGACTTCTTTTCGAAAGTATAGTTGAAAAAAATTTGTCTTGCAGAATGATGATATTTGAAAGAGCAGTACTTGGGAAAATATATTTTGAACATCATGTATTTTGATGATATTTGAAAGAGCAGTACTTGAGAAAATATATTTTGAACATCACGTATTCTGATGATATTCGAAAGAGCATTATTTGGGAAATTATATTTGAACACCACGTATTTTTGAAGAGACTATGTTTTTAAGATTTCTCTTCATAAAAATATATAAATATACATTTAGAGAAAGCATGTTTCAAAGCATGTTGTTGGTAGCTGCGCAGATAATTGCGGAGGAGACTCAAGGTAACCTGTTGCTGCGTTCGCAGGCTTCGGAGTGCCCTTCTTATTTTATTTCTATTCAACTGTACTTACTTATTCCTAGACAATTGTATTTAGATTTGATAGAGATTTCGTAGAAGCTTACGACTTGTATTACCGGGTTTTGGGAAACTGTAAACTCTGTCGAGAATTCTATTTCGAATTTTTCTTTTAAATTCCTTTATTATTGTTGTTGTTCAGTTAAAATGTTTGACTTACCTAGTCCCTAAGAATAAGTGCCATCACAATACCCAACAGAGGGATTTGGGTCGTGACAAGAGGTGAATTCAAAAGGAAAAGCCGTAATTGAGCAGTGAGTGGCCTACGAAATTGAGCTAAGTATTTGGTCTAACTTTGACTTGTGGGAATAGGAATCCCCACTTATTTTCTATATGAAATGCATGTGTGTGGTTTATAGGTGAGGTGACGAGTATCTATGCACCACCAAATTTCCTGTTAAACATGATCCCTTGCCCGTTCCAAACTTAATTGATTATTGTCTTAATTGTTCTATCTTCATTATTGTTTCTATGACTACTTGGCCTAGTTATTTTGTTGTTAAATAATTTTGTGGGTATTTTTGTAATGACCCGGTCACTCGTTTTAATAATTATCTCCCCGATCCCCTATTTACCATTTCTCCCATGTCTATTTATGTTATTGGGACTTGTCGGTGCGTTGAGTGATGAAATCCAGGGTGATTTTGGACCCATAGTCCATAAATGTGGAATTTAGCTTTAGAAATCCGGCTGTAGCTAGAGCTGTGTGAAGACGGGTCCGGAATGGAATTCCGTCGACTCCGTTAGCTCCGTTGGGTGATTTTAGGGCTAGGAGCATGCTCGTAATGTGTTTTCGAGGTCGGTTGTGGATTTAGGCTTGAATTGGCGAAAGTTAGAAAGTCTGCGATTTTGGCCGATAGGTGAGATTTTGATATTGGACTCGGACTAGATTTTCGAAAGCGACAGCAGGTCCGTAATGTCGTTTATGACCTGTGTGCAAAATTTGAGGTCATTCAGATGAGTTTAGACGTGTTTCTGCGTCGGATGTGAATTATAGATATTCCTAAGTTCTTAGGCTTCAATCTATGCATAATTGATGAGTTTGATGTTATGAGATGTGTTTTTAAGGCTCGACCAAGTTTGGAAAGGTACTAGGGTCAGTTAGTAGGTTTGGTTGAGGTATCGGGGGCCTCGGGGTTGTTTCGGATGCCCAACGGTGAGTTTTGTGAATTTGAGAACAACTGAACCATTCTAGTTCTGGTGTCTCGCACCTGCGATGGTATTTCCGCAGGTGCGGACACGCAGGTGCGAAGGAGGAGCCGCAGGTGCGCCCCAGGCCAATAAAAGAATTTTCTCACATGCGAGGGTATTTCCGCAGGTGCAGGCACGCAGGTGCGAAATGGGTGCCGCAGGTGCGACCCAAGGCCACTTAATGAATTTCCGCACCTGCGATTGGGTTTCCGCAAGTGCGGCACCGCAGGTTCGATCCCAGTGTTGCAGGTGCGAAATGTCTGGGCAGTTTATACCAAAAATCCGAGGGTTTGAATTTCATAATTCAAAAATTGGTTGTGAGCTCGGAACTTGGCGATTTTCAGTGGGATTTGAAGAGGAGGATCATAGGTAACGTTTTCTGACCTTAATCCCCTTATATATCATTAATCTCTATCAGTTTCCTCAATATAATCAAGGAAATTTGATGAAAACCCATGGAAATGGGATGAAATCTTCCCAAGTAGAAATATGAGGATTTAGGGAGATTTAGACGTCGGATTTTGTTGATTCTTTTTCGAGTGGGTTCATGAGGGAATGGGTGTTCGGGAAATATAAACTTTACCCGATTCCGAGATTTGGGCCCAGGGGACTTTTTGGGTGAATTTCCTAATTTGGCGTATTAGCTTATAGATAATTAGCTATTTTGTTCCCTTGAAGTATTATTTACACCATGCAATCGATTTGAATAGATTTGGGCCAACCGGAGTCAAATACTCGTGGCAAGAGCTTGGTATTGAGTTGATTAGCATAGTCCAGGTAAGTGGCTTGCCTAATTCTGTGTTGGGGACTTTCCCTTAGGCATTTTTATACTGATTTTGTTATGTGGACGCCGTGTACGCGAGGTGACGAGTGCGTACACAGGTCATTGTTGCTAAAATTCTATTTTTACTCCCATGAAATCGCTCATTTCCATTCATATATTATTGTTTCCTATTTCAATTGAGTAGATAGCCTAAGAGTAAACATGCTTACCTGTTCTGATTGAGTTCCTCTTATTTTCTACTAGTTACATCATGCTTAGGTAGTTTTACTATATTCTAACCTGTTGTTCTTCCTGGATTGTTTAAGTTAAGCGATAATTGACAAATTTCTGCTTTGCATATTTAAATTGGGACTACGGACTGAGATCCGGGAGCTTTTCCCCTGTACTGCATTTCATATTTAAATTGGGACTACGGACCGAGATCCGAGAGCTTTCCCCGTGTACTGCATTGCACATTTACTGTTGAGATATATGATGTGCTGAGCCGAGGGCTCTCTTTCTGTTATTACATCTTTCTGTCTTCGTTAATCCTGTTTATCATTACTTATCTGTATTTCACTGTTTTAAATCCTATATTAACTTGTTTGTTTTCCAAACTCAGTAGGGCCTCAACCTGACCTCGTCACTACTTGACTGGTGTTAGGCTTGGCACTTACGGAGTACCGAATGTGGAGTACTCACGCCCTTTCCTGCGCATGTTTTCCCCATGTGCAGATCGAGTTACCAGCACCCAGTATCGTGGCTAGGAGTCCTCTAGCAGCAGTCAGGAGACCGCGAGGTAATTCTGTCGCGTCCGCAGAATCCCACGAGTCCCCTTCTACTCTAGTATAGGCATAAAAGACTTGTATATTTTTCCGTTGTTTCATTGTATAGAGCTACATTTAGTAGAGAGCTTGTGACTATGGTGCCATTCCGAGTTTTGGGAAGTACAGATGTATATGCTGAGCAGCTACGTTACATCTACTTGATATCTTTTCTGTCTTTATTTTATTGATTCTGTCATTTCTGCAAATTTTAGGCTTACCTAGTCATAGAGACTAGGTGCCGTCATGATACCTTTCGGAGGGTAAATTTGGTCGTGACCATTTTGGAAAGAGTATTGGTTGTTTTAGTTGGTTCCCTTGTGGTACAAAACGGTTGAGCAGTTTGGCATTGTTTTTATGAGATATATATATACATATATATATATATATATATATATGCATATTTATGTTCCTGTTTGTTTCATGGTTGAGAGGATATTGATGAAGTTATGAGAAAAATACAGTTTCTTATTTATAATTGTTGAGACAAAAATATTGTGAAAGGTTTGGCCTAAATTGTGAAATTTATGAATAAATTGATATGCGATGTCTGGTGGGAGCGGGGTGCACGCCGTAACGAGGAGTAATAAGGGTGGAAAGGTGGGATCGGGTTGCACGCCGCAACAAGAGTAATAAGGGTGATATATTTAGGGAGGAGCAATAAGGGTGGAAAGGTGGGATCGGGTTGCACGCCGCAACAAGGAGAAATAAGGGAGGATATTTATATTTTTACTGAATTTCAAAGAAAATAAAGATTTGAAAGGCTTAAATGTTCATTTTATTGTTCTTCGTATTTTCGGCACTATTTTTATTTAAAGTTTAAAGTTTGGAAACTTGGAAATTATGTGAGAATTGGTTATAGGTGAGGCCGGGAAAAATGCGACCGAGTTATTTTATTGTTGTTACAATACTTAATTATTTGTTTAGATTTCGTTCTTGCTTTATATATTATTGTCACAGGTTATATTGCTAAAGCCCCGCCTAGCCTCGTCATTACTTCGTCGAGGTTAGGCTCGGCACTTACTCAGTACATGGGGTCGGTTGTACTGATACTACACTCTGCACTCTTTTGTGCAAATCCAGGTACCGGCCAGCTGTAGAGATATTTAGAGCGGCTATTCAGTTACTCAGAGACACGAGGTATATCTGTCGGCGTTCGCAGATACCGAGAGTCTTCTCCTGTTTTTATAAAACTGTTTTGTTATATTCAAGACAGTTGTACTATTTCTTTCAGCCCAGTATTTGTAGTATTCTTTAGTAGTTCGTGAATTGTGACACCAGACTTTGAGGTAGTTCTAGGTTTATTTATATAATTAGTTCGTCGCTCGGTTTAACTGATTGTTTATTATTTCATATTTGGAATTATTTATTGAAAGCCATTAGATCAAGTTTAATTTAAAATTGTTGTATCCTATTTAAATGGTTAATTAAAGGAAATAGTTAAGCGAACTCTAATATTGGCTTGCCTAGCAAGTGTGGTGTTAGGCGCCATCACGATCCCTAAGGTTGGGAATTTGGGTCGTGACATGAATCTACAGGAACTCAGTCTGTAACTCAGAATTTGTCATGCAGTATAAGGGAAAGCTCCCGGAGTACGTCCGTAGTCCCAATTTAAATATGCAATGCAGTACAGGGGGAAAGCTCTCGGAATACATCCGTAGTCCCAATTTAAACATGCGATGCAGTACAGGGGGAAAGCTCCTAGAATACGTCCGTAGTCCCAATTTAAATATGCAATACAGTACAGGGGGAAAGCTCTTGGAATACGTCTGTAGTCCCAATTTAAATATGCAATGCAGTTCAGGGAGAAAGCTACCAGAATATGTCCGTAGTCCCAATTTAAATATGCAATGAAGCCAACTGAGGAAAACAACCAGAATGCGACAGAAACAAGACACATTGCCACAACAGGCACAAAAGCAGCAAAAGGCAGAATACAACGTGCGACGAGCAAATCAATACAAAGACTTGAATCATAAGAATGGTTAAAACTCACTCATAAGAAGTAGCCACTGAAGGGAATGCCAAACACAACGAAACGATATAACAAGGGGAAAACAAAATAAATATAGCAACGATTCACAATATTCAAGTCATCAATAGGTAATTCAAGTACCAAGCCACATAAGCAGCTATATCCTTTTTCTTCCTCCTCCACTAATAATGATGCCGCAGGTCCTAGTAAATCTTTGCAGCGCCCGTATGAAGAGAATACCGAGAACTGTTAGCCTCCTCAAGGGTCAACTCACGAAGCCCATCAACATTAGGCACATACATACGAACCTGCGTCCTCAAAACACCGTCATCTCCAACGGTAACCTGCTTGGCACCACCGCCCCGAACTGTGTCCCTAAGGAGAATCAAGTGAGAGTCATTTTACTGTAGCATCTTTGATACACTCAAACAAGGAATACTGAGCGACTGTGCAAGCAAAAACACGGCTGGGATCTGAAATATCCAACCTCGCAAACTGTTCTGCAAAAGTTTGAACATCTGAAGCTAGCGGCCTCTCACTGACTGGAATGAACACAAGGATACCCATACTCACTGCCTTCCTACTCAATGCGTCGGCCACCACATTGGCCTTTCCCGTATGATACAGTATGGTGATATCATAGTCTTTCAATATCTCCAACCACCTCCTCTGCCTCAAATTAAGATCCTTCTGCTTGAACAAATATTGAAGATTGCGATGATCTGTGAAAACCTCACACGACACGACATAAATATAGTGCCTCAAAATCTTTAGTGCGTGGACAATGGCTGCCAACTCTAAATCATGAACATGGTAATTCTTCTCATGAAATTTCAACTACCAAGATGTATATGCAATCACCCTGCCCTCCTGCATCAATACCGCTCCGAGCCCAGCACGGGAGGTATCACAATACACCGTGTAAGAACCTGAATCTGATGGTAATACCAACACCGACGCTAAAGTCAAAGCTGTCTTGAGCTTCTGAAAGCTCGCCTCACACTCATCTGACCATGTGAATAGGGCACCCTTCTGGTTCAACCTGGTCATCAGAGCTGCTATAGATGAAAACCCCTCTACAAATCAATGGTAATAACCCACCAAACCCAAGAAGCTCCTAATATCCGTAGCTGAAGTGGATCTAGCCAGTTCTTGACTTCCTCGATCTTCTTTGGATTTACCTAAATACCCTCTGTTGATACAACATGGTCCAAGAAAGTGATTGAATCGAACCAAAACTCACACTTTGAGAATTTAGCATACAATTGATTGTCCCTCAAAGTCTGGAGCACTATCCGGAGGTGCTTCTCATGCTCCTCCCAACTGCGGGTGTATATAAAGATGTCATTAATAAACACGATCATGAAGGAATCCAAATAGGTTTTGAACACTCGGTTCATCAAGTCCATAAATGATGCTGGGAAAATAATCAACCCAAAGGACATCAGCAAGAACTCATAGTGCCAATACCGCGTACGAAAAGCTGTCTTAGGGACATCGGATGCCCTAATCCTAAACTATCCAGCCAGATCTCAAATCAATCTTCGAAAACACTTTGGCACCCTAAAGCTGATTGAATCATCAATCCTCGACAACGGATACTTGTTCTTGATGTTGACTTTGTTCAACTGCTGATAGTCTATACACATCCTCACAGACCCATCCTTCTTCTTCACAAACAACACCTGTGCACCGCAGGGCGAGACACTAGGTCTAATAAAGCCCTTGTCAAGCAAATGCTACAGATGTTCCTTCAATTCCTTCAAATCTGGTTGGGCCATCCGGTATGGCAGAATAGAAATGGGCTGAGTTCCCAAAGCCAAGCCAATATCCTTGTCGGGTGGCATCCCCAGTAGGTCTGCAGGAAATACCTCAGGAACTCACAAACAACAAGCACCGAATCCATAGAGGGAACCTCAGCACTAGAATCACGAACATAAGCCAAATAGGCAAAACATCCCTTCTCGACCATACGTCGAGCCTTCATATAGGAAATAACCCTGCTGGTAGAATGGCCAGGAGTTTCTCTCCACTCTAATCGAGGCAACCCCGGAAAGGCTAATGTCACTGCCTTGGCATGACAATCCAAAATAGCGCGATAGGGTGACAACCAATCCATGCCCAATATAACATTGAAATCCACCATATCAAGGAGCAAAAGGTTTACACTGGTCTCAAGACTCCCAATAGTGACCACACACGAACGATACACACGATCTACAACAATAGCATCTCCCACAGGTGTGGACATATATACAGGGGCACTCAGGTCAGGCTGGGAAAGCATAACATTGGGGCTGGGCCCACCACTCTAAAATCATATCCCTGTGACGGCCTCTATCAGGCGAGCCTCCACCTCTTACGGCCTGACCTCCACCTCTAATAATCTGACCCCTACCTCTAACTACCTAACCCCTACCTCTTACTGGCTAAGCAAGCGGTGCAGCTATTGGTGTCGGAACCATGGCACGAGAACTCGGGTACTGTGAACTGATTGACGCACGACAGCAATATCTAGCAAGGTGCCTCGGATCACCGCAAGTATAACAAGACTTCGGCTGCTGAGACTACTGGGCTGCAATTTGACCATGTCGACATGAATAACCACCCTGAAAACTCTGAAGAGGGGGTGCACCTGATAGGGGCTGGTGGTGCACTGTAGGCTGGCTTATCAAAATAAGGCATATTGTAGTCACGACTACGTAGGGCACCATGGGATGCCTGGAGTACTGAATGAAATGGCCTGGGATTATGGCCTCTACCATAAGTACCCCCGCCTCCAGATTTGGCACTGCTGAATCCACTGGAAATGATGAGGTCTCTTGTCCAACCCCTAACTTCCCTGTCCAAGAACCATCTCGACTCCTCGGGCTACATTTGCCGCATCTAGGAAAGAAATCTCACTCCCTGTTTCCTTAGCCATCTACAATCTAATAAGTTGAGCAAGACCCACAATAAACCTCATCACCCTCTCTCTCTCTCTCTATGGGGAGAAAATGAATAGCATGATGGTCCAAATCCACAAAACGAGTCTCCTACTGAGTAACAGGCATGCTGCCCTACTAAGGACGCTCGAACAGACGGCGACGCTCCTCCCTCAAGGTGATAGATAGAAACTTCTCTAAGAAGAGATGTGAGAACTAGTCCCAAGTAAGATCATGCGATTCAACTGGTTTGGTCAATAAATAATCCCTCCACCACTTCTTGGCAGAACCAGTCATCGGAAAAGCAGCAAAGTCGACGCCAATGGTCTCTAATATACCCATGTTCCGAAGAACCATGTGACAGCTGTCAAGATACTCCTAGGGATCCTCTGAGGTAGCACTGCTGAAACGAACTAGAAAGATCTTGGTAAACCTATCCAATCTCCATAAGGCCTCAGAAGACATATGTCACGACCCAAACCGATGAGCTGCGACAGACATCCAGTACCTTCCTCAACCGAGTACCAACATAACGTATTATACTATTGTAGATAACTGAGCTGGAAGGATGCCGTGAGATAAGTAAAATACAACATGAGATACCAACTTATACATATGACATACGTGCCTAAATGACCATATACCGACTCATATATCGAACATAGGCCGACAAGGCCATACAATATTTTACTTGCATGACATCTGTCTAAGAACCTCCAAGAACACATAATTTTCATAATGGTCGGGACAAAGTCTCGCCATACCAAACATACACGTCTAAATCATACTAACCAAACGAGAAACTCCAAAGCAAATGGAGCGCACCAACATCTTCCGCTGAGCTGATAGCCTACTTGGAGGGCTCTTGATCTGTCTATCGGGACCTGCGGGCTGAAACGCAGTGTCCCCAGGAAAAAGGGACGTCAGTACGAATAATGTACTGAGTATGTAAGGGACATAAATAAATGCATAACAGACATGGAATAAATATAGAGTAAATGACTCAACCTGTAAGTCTAGATAACTTGGTAAATCATGAAATGATTATAGTTTCATGCATATGGGTATGAATGTCATGTCGTGCATAGGTACATGTTTCATAATACCATCAGGCTTCTAAGGGAATCCCATCATATCATATTGACCACTGTGGGTAAAATCATCAACGTATACCAGCTGATCAGGTGGTGGTGCGTATATAACGACATAACCTTTCCCATATCCACAATATATATATATATATACGCGTATACAACGCCATCTGGTCATGGGTCAATGTGCATGTGTAAATGCATGAAATGCATATGAAATATGTTAATAAAATCGATCGATATGTCATAAGGCAATTATTCCTCTGATTAATATCATGAAATAAAATTTATCAACTTACATATTTCTGAGACCCATGAACATGTGATAGAATAATAGGACACATGGAAGAATAAGAATATACACATCTTTAGCATTTCTAGGAATTGAGTATTTTATGGAAGTTGTGCATTTTCTCGTTGCGTTCATTCGTATAGATCATGCCAAAAAGAAATAAGGGATAGCCTTAACATACCTGGAGTGGGGAAAAATTCGAGTGATATTCTTGAAAAAGGTTGCACCGTACTCCTTTAAAACCGCAAAATTTTACGTTGCAAATAATTTTCTTTGGATTCCTCTTATTTGCAAGAACTCACGTTCTTTTTGTGGGAAATTGGTAAGAAATTACATTGAACCTCACATCTGATTGTAAAATTTTGAGAATAAATTTGTTGGAAGCTTACTGGATTGAGTAATATAACACTTTCGTTGAAAGCTTACTGGATTGAAAGCTTTCGTTGAAAGGAGCTACAAATTTTCGAAAGCTTACTGGATTGAAAGCTTTCATTGAAAGATTACTAGATCATTTTTTTGAAATTAGGAAAAGGGTTATATGACTTAGATGAAGCAACTTCAAGTCTTCCTGATTTTTGAGTCAAATTAAGCCAAACTTTCAAAGTCTTACACGTAATGCCCACATTGTCTTATATACATCACTTTAAATGGCCACCTAGGCTATTATGACTAAGAGTCATTTGTACAATATGTGGCTTGCTGACACGTTCTCACCTTAATACTTATCCAAAATTTTCAATTAATTTAATTAGGTAATATTTTGCTACCCGGTAATTAACCAATTACCCGCATAATTAAGAATTGCCTTAAATTACTTAACATTCTGCTTATTTTTAATACACTTTATACATCCTAATATCATGGTCATATGGTACCTTGTATGATACTAGTCCATAAATATCGGGGTATTATAGCTGGGACCGTATTTTATCCCAGAATGCCAAACATCGACGAAAATTCATTTCCTTTGACTTGTTTCCCCTCTCACCTTCACAAACTTACTCATCACTTGTTTAAAATAGCATAATCCGTATAATCTCCAAATAACCTTTTCCTTGGACTCATGCCAATTACCTTACGACAAATTCAATGTACAATACTACAGGGTGTAACATCGTCGTAATTTAATACTGGGAAGCGTAACATCATCGTAATATTGCGAGGCGTAACATCATTTCCCCCTGTGGAACATTCGTCCTCAAATGTTGACTGATGCTCTTATCATTTTCATAACTTATAGCTTTTGTGAATATCTTAATACTCTCCTTGCCATTTAGGCCTCTTACCCACGCCAGGACTTGTGATCGAATTCCTTCCAATCTCGTAACTGTTTCTACCTTCTATCATGCAGCCTCTACGATACTGACCTTGTGCCTACACGACCCTTCTCTCCTTTTGCTTCTAGCTTTTAGCCAATCTCTAGGTGTAACGACCCGACCGGTCGTTTTGCATTATCGGACCCCGTTCCCCTAAATGAAACTTCCCATAGCGGCATTTTATGATTTATGACTTGCGGGGACTGGTGGTCCGGGATTCGGAGGTGTTTGAGTGCAATAGGAACAATTGGTTCCTTAAGGCTGGCCTTTAAGGCCAAGTTTGACTTCGGTCAACATTTTAGGTAAACGACCCCGGAATCGAGTTTCGCCCATTCCGGTAGCTTCGTGTAATGATTTCGGACTTGGGCGTATATTCGGATTGGGTTTCTGATGACCCAGGAGCATTTCGGCGCCAAAAAGTTCCTTAAGTTCATATTTTTGTTTGGAACGTGTTTTTTTGTTATCGAGGTTTGAACGGAAATTCGAGACCGGGAATAGTTCTATTATCTTAATTATAACTTGCCTGGAAAATTTGAGGTCATTCCGAGTTGAATAGGTCGGTTCGGCGCGTTGTGAGCGATGTCTAGAAAACTGAAAATTTCTAAGTTTGGTTCTTGGGGTTTGGGGTGTGATTTTGAGTTTTAGCATTGTTTTGTGTGTTCCGAAGGCTCGAGCTAGTCCATATTATGATTTGGGACTCGGTGGTATATTTGGATTAGGGCTCGGGTGGGCCCAGGTGCCTCCCAGGCACCTAACGAGGCCAAAAACCAGCTAAAACAACTAGTGGTGCAGTTGTTGCTGGTGTGACCGTAGGTGCGGTTGCCCAGCCGCAGGTCCCAGCCTCGCAGGTGCGGAAATCTAGGGGCCCCCCAGCCTTCGCAGGTGCGGAACCTTTCCGCAGGGGCGGGTCCGCTGGTGCGGATAAACTTCTGCTGGTGCGGATAAACTTTCGCTGGTGCGATCCCCAGCCCCCTCGCCATTTTCCGCAGGTGCGGTTATTTCCTCGCTTGTGTGGGATCGCAGGTGTAGTCCCTGGGTCGCAGGTGCGGAAACCCCTGTAGGCAAACCTCTTTAAATATTAAAAAAATGGGATTTTCTTCATTTTTCTCATGCACAAACTCCATTAGAGGGCCTCCAAGCTTGAGCAACACCCCCACGACCTTAATAGTGCTAAGGTGAGTAATTCCTCTCTATTCTCCTAAATCTTTACATGGAATTCAACTAGAATTGATTACTAAAACATCAAAACAATCAAGAATTGGGTAGTACAAGTTAGGGCTCTTAAGAATTTAATAAACCACCCAATGTTAGCCATGCATTCCAGAAAAATGACGTAATTATGATCCTTAGGCTTCGGATGAGTGATCCCTTCGAGAATTTTCGGAATCCGCGCATGTGGGCTTGGGGTTGGATTTTTGGAATTTCTCACGAATGTCAAATTTTGGGTAAATTAGAACAATTTCCCTACTTTGAGCATGCATGTATGTCATTAAACTATATTTGGCTAGTTGCGAGCCGTCGAGGGTAGATTTTGGAGATTCGGTTGCATCCCTTATCCGAAGGGTGGTTTCCTCGCGAGGTGAGTCTCTTTTCCAACCTTGTAAGGGGGAAATGTCCTCATAGGTTCCTTGTTATCTATGTATACATGTTGTGGGGGACGCATACGTACCAAGTGACGAGAGTTCATACGTGGCGACTATATTGCTATGTCGGATAGCTTTAGGACTCACCAGCATGCCACTATGTGCCTTATTTCTACCTGTTATGTGTTATGAGTTGAAATTATTGTTGAGGTGATATGGAAACATGAAAAATTATGATTTAGATCCCAGTTGGCTAGCCGTGGTATTGACACAGTCCTGTCGAGTTCACTGTCGAGTTGGTACACACATGTACTTATATATATATACACACCTGATATTGAGTCAGCACACGAGCCGCAGGTATGATGCGCGATCGTGGGATAACTTATTATATCGAGTCAGCACACGAGTCGCGGGGATGATGCGCGATCGTGGATATCTTATTATATCGAGTCAGCACGCGTGTCGCAGGTATGATTCGCGATCGTGGGATAGCTTATAACCTCAGTACCTATGACCAACCTTATGACTACGGCCGGTTGTCTTGTTCTTGTATGTGTATGATCACTTGAGTTTTGAGTCATTTAATAAAAATTTGAGTGTCAGGTATTGGTTAATAGAACATTTTGGTACCTTGTTGTCCCTTTTTAGTTATTATCTAGTTTTCGTTATTTGCTATATACTTGTTGTTCACTGTTTCCCATGCCTATTGCTTTAGCCATATTTCGCCATATATTGTATTGCTGGACCTTAGTGAGTACCTAGTCGACCTGTCGTCACTACTCTTTCGAGTTTGGGCGGGATATTCACTGGGTGCATATTTATTATGTACTCATGCTGCACTTCTTCTTCTTCTTCTTCTGTACTTAACTGTACAGGTCAAGAGGCTGGTACATCTGATTTTCAGGCCGGTGTTAGATACTGACTTGGGCTGATTTGACTTCGCGGTGAGCTGCTCTTCCTGACGATCTCTGGCAACACCCCGGAGTTTCGTTTTGTCATTTTCTCGTCTATTTCATTCAGATTATGGGATTGTGTATATATATGTTATCCTTGTATATTCAGATAGTTGCCCGTGATACTCATGACACTGGTTCCTGGCACACACGTAGCGTATATTTTGGGTTTTGGGCTGTATATTTATACATATGCTTATCTTATGGCTCATGTATCAGACGGCTTTATTTTTATGTCACTGGCTATTATCATGTTAATAATTGTTTAAAACTGGTAAACGTTAGAATAATTAATCAAATGGGAAGGGTAACACTTAGTGTAATTTATGTTGGCTTGCCTAACCCCGTTGTTGGGCGCCATCACGACCCGTGAGGGAATTTGGGTCGTGAAAATGTGGTATCAGAGCCCTAGGTTCACATAAGTCTCACGAGTCCCGGGCGAACCCAGTAGAGTCTTGTGGATCGGTACTGAGATGTCTGTACTTATCTTCAGGAGGCTACAGGGTGTTAGGAAACCTCTACTTGTTCTTACTCTATCGTGCAACCTATGATTTACTAAATTCATTCTTCTATTCTCTCACAGATGGTGAGTACGCGTGCATCTCATGTTCCTGATCCGGGAGAGGGTGCTTCCCCCGCCGCTCGAGGTCGTGGTAGGGGCAGGGGTAGGGCACCTACCCGTGGTAGGGGACGAGGGCGTCCCAGAGCTATACCGGTCCCGCCACCAGAGGACCCTGTATTAGAGGAGCAACATGAGGTGCCTCCAGCAGATCAAGCACCCGTAGAGTTTATGACGACGCTAGGCTTCCAGGCAGCCATGGGCCATATGATGAGATTCATGGACACTATGTCCCAGGCTGGTTTATTTCCAGCACATCCTGTCACTTCACAGACGGAAGGGGGAGCCCAGACCCCTACTGCCCAGGCTGCAGGTCCGACATCATCATTACATCCCACCCCAGGTACACTGCCCGTGGATGATGCAAAGCCTGTAGAGGCAGCACCGGAGCCCAGACCAGTTATGGGTGGCGACCAACATAAGATATTAGACAGATGGACCCGCTTACGCCCTTCAGTCTTCGGGGGTGAGCGAGGTGAGGATGCCTAGGATTTCATTGGTAGGTGCAGGGATAGAATGCACAACATGGGGATCCTAGCATCCCATGGAGTGGATTTCACTGCATTCCAGTTAGAGGGCAAAGCTCGCAGGTGGTGGCAGTCTTATATCCTCAGCAGGCCAGCCGATTCTCCTTCTATCACTTGGGAGTAGTTCACACAGATGTTCTTGGATAGATATATTCCACTCTCTGAGAGGGAGGAGCTGAGGGGTCAGTTTGAGGGGTTAGAGCAGGGGCAGATGTCCGTGACAGATTATGAGGCCATATTTTCAAAGCTGTCACACCATGCTCTTATGATATTACCCACCGATGCTGAGAGAGTTCGGAGGTTTGTGGCAGGGTTGCATCCAGGTATTAGGTCCACCATGGCTCGAGAGGCGGAGATGGGTACCCTGTACCAACTTGTGGTTGAGATAGCTCGACGGATTGAGGGATACCGAATGAGGAGTAGGGAGCAGGGTCAGCAGGACAAGAGGGCCAGATTTACAGGTGATTTCAGGGGTGCTCCATCTAGGGGCAGGGGTCAGTTTTGAGGCGGTCGGTCTAGCAGTCCTTCATATGCAGCATCTCCACCACCTCCCCGAGGTGTCCCAGTTAGTCCCCAGTTCAGTGCCATGCCAGAGCGCTCCAATCGACCTCCATCTATTCAGGGTTCTCCCAGTGGTCATTCCAGTCATCAGAGATCCTTCGATCCTTATTTCACTACTATGCCTGAGGGCTATCATCGCCCTCCGACCATTCAGGATTCTTCTTCGGGTCAGCGGGATATGTCATTTATGAGGTGCTTTTAGTGTGGGAACATAGGCTACATCAGGAAGCAGTTCGACCGCCTAGAGGTGGGCGTCAGGTTGACAGGGGCCGTCCTAAAAGGGGAGGCCAGTCCGGAGGGGGTCAGTCAGCTCCAGCTCGTTATGGGGGAGCTCTGCCTTTAGGTGCTCCAGCCAGGTTTTATGCCATTCCGGCCAGATCAGATGCAGTGGCCTCAGACGCCGTGATCACATGTATTATCTAAGTATGTGATAGAGAGGCTTCAGTATTGTTTGATCCAGGATCCACTTATTCATATGTTTCAGCCTTATTTGCTCCTTTTCTGGATGTCTCTCGAGAGTCTTTGGGATCTCCTACATATGTGTCCACCCCTGTGGGAGACTTTGTGGTGGTAGAACAGGTGTATCGGTCTTGTGTGATCACCTTCCGTGAGTTTGAGACCAGAGCTGACCTTTTATTGCTCGACATGGTTTATTTTGGGGTTATTCTGGGCATGGATTGGCTATCTCCATATCATGTCGTGCTCGATTGCCATGCCAAGACAGTTACTCTAGCCATGCGTGAGTCTCCTAGGCTAGAGTGGAGGGGTTCTTCAGTTAGCGCATCCAGCCGGGTTATTTCATTCTCGAAGGCTCGACATATGGTCGAGAAGGGTTGTCTATCCTATTTGGCTCATGTACGGGACACCACCGTCGAGTCTCCGACGATTGATTTCGTGCTAGTTGTTCGAGAGTATGCTGATGTATTTCCTTCAGATCTTCCGGGCATGCCTCCGGACCGTGATATTGATTTCTGCATTAATTTAACCCCAGATACTCAGCCTCTATCCATTCCTCCGTATCGTATGGCTCTGAAAGAGTTGAAGGAGTTGAATGAGCAGCTTAAGGAGTTTTTAGCTAAGGGGTTCATCAGACCGAGTGTGTCGTAGTGGTGCTCAAGTTCTATTTGTGAAAACGAACGATGGATCGATGCAGATGTATATTGACTACCGCCAGTTGAACAAGGTTACCATTAAGAACAAGTATCCCTTGCCGCGCATCGATGATTTGTTTGACCAGTTGCAGGGTGCTCGTGTGTTTTCTAAGATTGACTTGAGATCAGGGTATCATCAGTTGAGGATTCGGGCTTCAGATGTTCTGAATACTGCTTTTTGTACGAGATATATCCATTATGAGTTCATGGTGATGTCCTTTGGCCTGACTAACGCCCCATCAACCTTTATGGACTTGATGAATAGGGTGTTCAGGCCGTATATTGATTCATTCGTCATTGTCTTCATTGATGAAATTTTGATTTACTCCCGTAGCCTGGAGGAGCACGAGCAGCATTTGAGAGTTGTGCTCCAGACCTTGCGAGAACAGAAGCTATATGCCAAGTTCTCCAAGTGTGAGTTTTGGTTGGATTTCGTGGAATTTTTGGGCATGTGGTATCCGGAGAGAGTATCAAGGTTCATCCTCAGAAGATCGAGGCAGTTCAGAGTTGGTCGCGTCCTACTTATGCTACAGAGGTCAGGAGCTTTTTGGGCCTAGCAGGTTATTATCGCCGATTTGTGGAGGGTTTATCTTCTATTGCAGCTCCATTGACTAGATTCACTCAGAAGAATGCCCTGTTTCGATGGTCTGACGAGTGTGAGGCGAGCTTTCAGAAGCTCAAGGCAGCATTGACCTCAACGCCAGTTCTAGTATTACCCTCTGGTTCTGGGATGTACACGGTATATTGAGATGCTTTGCGTGTTGGCTTGGGGTGCGTGTTGATGCAGGAGGGCGGAGTTATTGCTTATGCCTCACGCCAGCTGAAGGTTCATGAGAAGAATTACCCTGTGCACGATTTGGAGTTGACGGCGATTGTTCATGCTCTTAAGATTTGGAGGATTTATTCAAACAGAAGGATCTTAATTTGAGGCAGCGCAGATGGCTTGAGTTGTTGAAGGATTATGATATCACCATTCTTTATCACCCGGGCAACGCAAATGCGGTGGCAGATGCTTTGAGCCGGAAGGCTGAGCGTATGGGTAGCTTGGCTTATATTGCAGTGGAGGAGAGACCTCTAGCCTTGGACATTCAGTCCTTGGCCAATCGCTTGGTGAGATTAGATCTTTCAGAGCCTCGTCGAGTCTTGACACATATGGTTGCTCCGTCTTCGTTATTGGGAAAGATTAAGGCCCGATAGTTCTACGATTCGTGCTTGTCAGAGCTTCGGGAGACAGTGGTTCAGGGTAGGTCCAAGGAGGTTACTATTGGCGAGGATGTTGTTCTGAGACTTCAGGGCCGCTTATGTGTTCCTAATTGTGGATGTCCTGGGGGAGAGGATTCTAGAGGAGGCACACATTTCTCGATATTCTATTCACCCTGGTGTTACGAAGATGTATCGTGATTTGAAGCAGCATTTCTAGTGGAGGCGAATGAAGAAGGACATTGTGGAGTATGTGACTAGGTGCCTTAATTGCCAGCAGGTTAAGTATGAGCACCAGAGGCCAGGAGGCCTACTTCAGCAGATGCCCATTCCTGAGTGGAAATGTGAGCGCATTGCTATGGACTTCTTGGTTGGGTTGCCTCGGACTTTGCGTAAGGTTGACGCGGTTTGGGTCATTGTGGATAGATTGACCAAATCGGCGCATTTCATTCCTGTGGCTACTACATATTCATCTGATAGGTTGGCCCAGATCTACATTCGGGAGATAGTCCGGTTGCATGGTGTGCCGGTGTCCATTATATCAGACCGAGGTCCTCATTTCACCTCGCACTTACGGAGAGCATTGCATAGTGAGATGGGCACCCAGATAGACCTCAACACAACATTTCATCCTCAGACTGATGGCCAGTTAGAGCGTACAGTTCAGATATTGGAGGACATGCTCAGGGCATGTGTGATTGATTTCGGGGGTCAGTGGGACCAGTTCTTTCCATTGACCGAGTTTGCTTACAATAATAGTTATCAGTCCAGCATTCAGATGGCACCATTTGAGGCTTTGTATGGTCGGCGATGTCGTTCTCTCATCGGGTGGTTTGAACCTAGCGAGGCTAAGTTATATGGCACCGACCTGGTGAGGGGTGCCTTGGAGAATGTGATGTTGATTTAGGAGAGACTCCGTACAGCACAGTCCAGGCAGAAGAGTTACGTGGATCAGAGGGCGCGTGATGTATCATTTATGGAGGGAGATAGGGTTCTGTTGAAAGTTTTGCCTATGAAGGGTATTATGAGGTTCGAGAAGAAGGGAAGCTGAGCCCAAGGTTTATAGGTCCATTCGAGATGTTGAGGCGAGGTTGGGAGGTTGCTTATGAGATGGCCTTGCCTCCCAGCTTATCAGGAGTTCACCCAGTTTTTCATGTATCCATGTATCGATTTCAGCACTATTCAGTTGGATGCGAGGTTGGGATACGAGGAGGAGCCAGTTGCTATTGTTGATAGACAGGATCGCCAGTTGAGGTCCAAGAGAGTTTCTGCCGTAAAGGTCTAGTGGAGGGGCCAACCAGTTGAGGAGGCGACTTGGGAGTCCGAAGAGGACATGCAGAGTAGATATCCACACTTATTCAGCACTTCAGGTATGATTCTAGACCCGTTCGAGGACGAACATTTGTTTAAGAGGTGGAGAATGTAACGATCCGACCGGTCGTTTTGTGTTATCGGACCCCATTCCCCTAAATGAAACTTCCCATAGAGGCATTTTATGATTTATGACTTGCGGGGACTGGTGGTCCGGGATTCGGAGGTGTTTTGAGTGCAATACGAACAATTGGTTCCTTAAGGCTGGCCTTTAAGGAAAAGTTTGACTTCGGTCAACATTTTGGGTAAACGACCCTGCAATCGAGTTCGTCGGTTCCGGTAGCTTCGTGTGATGATTTCGGACTTGGGCATGTTCGGATTGGGTTTCTGATGACCCGGGGGCATTTCGGCGCCCAATATTAAAATAAGTTCCTTAAATTCATATTTTGGTTTGGGACGTGTTTTTGTGTTATAAAGGTCTGAACGGAATTCCGAGATCGGGAATAGTTCCGTTATGTTAATTATGACTTGCCTGCAAAATTTGAGGTCATTCCGAGTTGTATAGGTCGGTTCGGCGCGTTTTGAGCGAAGTCTAGAAAATTGAAAATTTCTAAGTTTTGTTCTTGGGGTTTGGGGGAGTGATTTTGAGTTTTAGCATTGTTTTGGGTGTTCCGAAGGCTCGACCGAGTCCGTATTATGATTTGGGACTCGTTGGTATATTTGGATTAGGGCTCGGGTGGGCCCAGGTGCTTCCCGGGTACCTAACTAGGGCAAAAACCAGCTAAAACAACTGCTGGTGCAACTTTTCCTTGTGTGACCGCAGTGCGGTTGCCCAGCCGCAGGTGCGGGACCGCTCCTGGGGTCCCAGCCTCGCAGGTGCGGAAATACAGGGGGGCCCCAGCCTTCGCAGGTGCGGAACCTTTCCACAGGGGCGGGTCCGCTGGTGCAATCCTCAGCCCCCTCGCTATTTTTTGCAGGTGCGGTTATTTCCTCGCTGGTTCGGGACCGCAGGTGCGGTCCCTGGGTCGCAGGTGCGGAAACCCCTGCAGGCAGACCCTTTTAAATGTTAAAAAAATGGGATTTTCTTCATTTTTCTCATGCACAAACTCCATTAGAGGGCCTCCAAGCTTGAGCAGCACCCCCACGACCTAAATAGTGCTAAGGTGAGTAATTTCTCTCTATTCTCCTAAATCTTTACATGGAATTCAACTAGAATTGATTACTAAAACATCAAAAAATCAAGAATTGGGTAGTACAAGTTAGGGCTCTTAAGAATTTGATAAACTACCCAATGTTAGCCATGCATTCCAGAAAAATGACGTAATTATGATCCTTAGGCTTCAGGTGAGTGATCCCTTCGAGAATTTTCGGAATCCGAGAATGTGGGCCCGGGTTTGGATTTTTGGAATTTCTCACAAATGTCAAATTTTGGGTAAATTAGAACAATTTCCATACTTTGAGCATGCATTGATGTCATTAAACTATATTTGGCTAGTTGCGAGCCGTCGAGGGTAGATTTTGGAGATTGGGGCGCATCCTTGATCCGATGGGTGGTTTCGTCGCGAGGTGAGTCTCCTTTCCAACCTTGTAAGGGGGAAATGTCCCTATAGGTTCCTTGTTTGCTATGTTTACATGTTGTGGGGTGCGCGTACGTACCAATTGACGAGAGTCCGTACGGGCGACTATATTGCTATGTCGGGTAGCTTTAGGACTCACGAGCATAAAACTATATCGGGTAGCTTTAGGACTCACGAGCATAAAACTATGTGCCTTATTCGTACCTGTTATGTGTTAAGAGTTGAAATTATTGTGGAGGTGATATGGAAACATGAATCTTTATGATTTAGATCCCAGTTGGCTATCCGTGGTATTGACACAGTCCTGTTGAGTTCACTGTATAGTTGGTACACACATGTACTTATATATATATACACACCTGATATCGATTCAGCACACGAGCCGCAGTTATGATGTGCGGCCGTGGGTCAGCTTATTATTATATCGAGTCAGCACACGAGTTGCAGGGATGATGCGATCGTGGGATAGCTTATTATATCAGACGGATTTATTTTTATGTCACAGACTATTATCATGTTAATAATTGTTTAAAACTTATAAACGTTGGAATAATTAATCAAATGGGAAGGGTAACACTTAGTGTAATTTATGTTGGCTTGCCTAACCCCATTGTTGGGCTCCATCACGACCCGTGAGGGGATTTGGGTCGTGACACTAGGCCTTACTTTGTAAACATATACAAGGCTTAATAGGATTCCTCTCCGGCATCTATAGGTGTACTGAAGTTCTTCGCTCGATATTTTGTCGAATTTACGAATATTGTTATATATTATTTCATAGACCCAGTTATCCATTCGTATGACTTTACTACATCTAGGTAGTTCATACTATACCGTAGCTCTTACTTTGATTATAATCGTTACTGAGGTCTGGTATCGAACTCCGGGTTAATTTCGTTGCTTATCCCATATGTATAAATCTAAGTCCTTTAATGCTTCCTAAATACTGTTCATCTTAAGAATGACGGCCTAATCTTATCTCATACTTTGTGACTTTTGTCCATACGTTGTGGATTCACCTAAATATTGATCTATAATAGACCACTGATAATTTGAAACTTCTTATGTACTACCTTTATACTAGGGCTTACGTTTCATCAGGGAACATTTGAAATGATTTTCTTGATCCACCTAGGGGCGATACGACACTATACTTCCATAATCGTATTACGTGGGTAAATTAATCCCGTGCCATTAATGAATCCCTTCTTCAAATCATTACTCGATCGAAGGCCCAAATGTCATACTTTATCTACCACAATTACACCCTTATTCTACTATTAAGGGAACATTCCATCTCTTTTCAAATGTTACTTATGATGAGTAACTCCTTTGAGTTAATTCAGGCTATATTGATCTTTCTATAAATTTGAGAAATCAACAGATCTCTTGTTTTCATGGGCTCAATCCCGAGAACTTATTCGTTTCTCGTCACCATCTCATTCTCCCTTTCTTGTCCTTATTCCTATCTTCTTACAACCTTGTTGCTTTACCATACTTCAGCTTGCATCCTACATATATCTATTTATACTACTCGCAACCTTCCTTCAACTCACTTGCATCATAAATTTGCTTATGTTTTTCTAGAACATCGAGACATCACATTGTCTTTAAATCCTCTTTCATTCTCTAATTAGACCTTTCGGTACTTAGAAACCATAGGCTGGAAGGTATGCCATTGACGATGCTGCTATCATTCCTGGATACTGTATCCTCGCGCTTCTAACCCCTTTTCCGCATTATGGACTATTCATAACCTTCTGTATTTGAGTATCTTGTATGTTGTCCACCTTTTCCTTACTTACCTTAAGATATTGCATCACATTCCTCTATCTCTTTAATAATCTCCCTTCCACATAGGCATAATTTATCTCCACAACCTGAAGCTCTATTATAATACTTGCACCTTTGGTGCATACACAATTCAGTGGGAGCATCATACTGACTTCTTATGAGGCTGGTATTCTTCAGTTGGTTTCATCGCAGAGCCGTTATAAAATATGGCTACTGTACTATCTCTCTTATACCTCTACTACTTAAGAGTGATCCTAAGGTCTCTAATTCTCTTGGTCCCTCCTGATTTTCTTAGTCGATGTAACTCTTTAGTTTCCCCTTTTTTCTGATCAGCCTTTATGTAGGCTTAAGCTATCTTCCGATCTGCGGCTCATGGTGTTAGTTATTACTTTTAGCCTTTCATGGCGCTATGGAATCTCCACGATACAATCCTTTAGCAATTCAATCCTTTGTCTATAACCCAGACTCAATTATTTCTTTTCAACTTGTACCAAAGTCTTCTACGGCTGTACGATTGTCAATCATATATGCTGCATAATACCCCGAAATCTTAGGTGCATTCATAATGTAATTATCTCTGGATCATTGATCGAATAATTCATTTCGTTCCTTCTTAGATTTCTTTAACATATGCTATTACTTTTCCTAGTATTTTTGTTCCTTGTTGCGTGCATACTTAGCTTATCTTAGTCCCCATGTATGCCAGAGTTTTTGTGCAACTCATATGATCTCGAATATTACTTTTAATTTTACTTCCCGTTCATTAACCACAATAGGTGCCACTTTCCTTTGGAGTGCTTACAATGTTGTTGTGAGAGAGTTGTTACACGACCATTTCCTCTTTATGTGGTTGTGCTTAGGTTGAAGCCTTTTCCTTATTTCCCCAGCTAGTATTTCGTTGTAGTACCTAGGGAGAACCCTTGACTCTTGTAAGGTTATGAGCTTATTACGGAACTTTTGATCTCCTTCCTTGCCTATAATTATTCGCAGTTACTTATCTCCATGCCCTTGTGCTTGTAGGGTTGCTTCTGAATTAGTATTTTTAACTATCTTCCCAGTGGAACATTCTGTTATCTCCGTAACACTCATGTGGTACCTTTAACTACCACAACTCCTATCTAAATATTTCTCAATGATCACGATGTTATAACTGCGAGGCTGAATTCACTATATTAGGTTTTACTATGTTTATCCTGCATGCCCTTCCTGAACCAATTACTAACTACTCGTTGGCCCATTCTCATATTAATGTTTCTTGTAATCTTTCTTGGGTTATTTCCTTTGTCTTAACTTACGTCTCGCGCTGGCTCATTATCTATAAATAACATCTCGGGTAGGGACCCTTACTTCCTTTCCCTGATGCCGTGCTTGCATAATGTTCTGGAATCGTAACATATCTGTAGGATTTGAATAAATGCAATCTCATCCCTTTCTTTTTTATCGCATTCTTCCTTTACCATTCCATATTGACTAGAACCACTAAATTCTGACTTAATTTCACATCACTCCATATTCCCCTCTTTGGGGGAGCACTAAGATATAGTGCTACGATGATCTACGTATAGATGTATTACTTATTCATCTTTGGCGTATGTTCACATGGTCGATGACCCTTACTCTCCTCGCGGTAATTCTTTTGTACCACGGATAACAAAATTCCTTATTCGCGAGGTCGATACTTAGTATAACTTGCACATACAGTTCCTTAAGCTTAAATTTCCTTGCATGGATTGCTTTAGGGAAACGTCTTCCTGAATGACCATCCTCTGAATTTCTCATGAATTTTCTTCAATTCTCCATTCTATTATCGCCAGAATGAAATCTAAAATTCTCATGATGTCGACCATTCTCAAATCATTCAGTCTGTAATTCATGTTTAGTTTATCTTGTTCACCACCCCATACTGATTTCTATTACTCTGGGGTTTAACTCTCCCTTATGATAGTCGCGTTGGAGTCACGAACTTATTTCTCGAAATGAGGATATGACTTTTTGGCATATACTCTTTGATTGCCTCAAGGCCTGTCACCTCTCTTCTTTTCCTTCACTTAACTATAGTCTCTGTAATAATGTCATCTTTTTGACCTACCATTATCATCCATGTATCACATCTTACTCTTAATGCTTCATTAGCTCTCTTCTTACTTCCTGCTAACATTTCTGTCTATCACCTTATTCTAAAAACTTCAACAGGATATTCTTTTGCTTTTAGCTTCCCTTTGCTCCATTCAGTGGCTCTTCGGGTTGCCTAGCATTATCTCTCTACTAGGGACCGCAGTCAAATTAAGATAATATTTATCCCTTCTAGGATTTATGTGCCTATCTTCGGAATTTTTGATCATGCTAGTATTCTCATCTAATTGTAATATTCTAGAGTGCACCACCTGGGTGTCTCACAAGGATATCTATTAGCACCTTTGTAATATCCTTCGAAAATGTCAACTAACGCAAGCCATCCATTCCTCATTTTGGGTTATTCTAACCCCATACGGATCTTACTGTCTTGTCCTTCTCTTAAACCATATCCGTTAGCTCCCATAGGGCATGACTAAGATAGGTGTGGCCGAATGTACGTACATCTATTATTGTTGAAGGTAATTCAAAATGCTTACATCTCCCATCTTGAATGGTAAATAATGATAATCTTTATTTATTGGGTATCTTATAGCCTTCTTCACCTTGCTTCTTTTACTTGCTGCAACTTGTGTCAAACTTCCGATTTCGTTTATTCCTTTTTACCGCAAGAGTGGATACGTATATATTTTTTTTCTAAAAGATCCTTATCAAGAACCGTGTATCTTTTAGTACACGCATGATCTGCTGAAGACCTCGTATTTACTCATCATAAGCAACATGCAAAATCAAATTCCTCTAATTCAACACTTCCACAGCTATATCTCTTATCGACCATATTTCTGAACGTAGGCATCGTCTTATTATGAATAAAATAGAAGTTAGGAATTTGAATTCTTATAAGTAGCTCTACCACATGATCTAGAGTAAGAAGAAAGAGTGACAATCCTAAATGTCCTATAGCCTCCTACTTATAAGTGTGGTGCACAACACACCCATAAACAAGACTCTACTATACACGGCTTGTAGACTCCCTAGGATAGAATTGCTCTAATACCCCTTCTGTCACGACCCAAACCAATGGACTGCGACGGGCACCCAATACCTTCCTCAACCGGGTACCAACAAAACGTATCATACTATCGTAGATAACTGAGCCGAAAGGATGCCGTGAGGTAAGTAACATACAATGTGAGATACCAACTTATACATAAGACATACGGGCCTATAAGACCAAATATCGACTCATATACCGAACATAGGCCGACAAGGCGATACAATCTTTTACGTACATGACATCTGTATACAAGCCTCTGAGAATACATAATTTTCATAAAGATCGGGACAGAGTCCCGCCATACCAAACAATACACGTCTAAATCATACTAACCAAACGAGAAACTCTTAAGCAAATGGAATGCACCAACATCTTCCATTGAGCTGATAGCCTACTTGGAGGGCTCTCGATCTATCTATCGGGACCTGCAGGCATGAAATGCAGCGTCCCCAAGAAAAAGGGACGTCAATACGAATAATGTACTGGGTATGTAAGGCACATAAATAAATACATAACATACATGGAAGAAATATAGAGTAAATGACTCAACCTGTAAGTCTAGATAACTATGTAAATCATGAAATAATTATGGTGTCATCAATATACGTATGAATGTCATGTCGTGCATAGGTACATGTTTCATAACATCATCAGGCCTCTGAGGGCATCCCATCATATCATATCGGCCACTGTGGGCAAAATTATCAATGTATACCATCTGATCAGGTGGTGGTGCATATATAAAGCCATAAACTTTCCTATATTCCCTATACATATATACACATATATATACACGTATATAGCGTCATATGGTCATGGGTCAATGTGAATATATAAAGGCATGAAATGCATATGAAATACGTTAATAAAATCTCTCGGTACGTCATAAGGCCATTATGCCTCTGATTAATATCATGAAATAAACTTTATCAACTTACATATTTCTGAGACCCATGAACGGATGATACAATACTATGACACATGGAAGAATACGAATATACACATCTTTGGCATTTCTACGAAGAGAGTATTTTATGAAAGTTGTGCATTTTCTCGTTTCATTCTGTAACGACTCGGCCGGTCGTTCCGTGAGATTTACCCCATTTTCCCTATTTCTGCATTTGTTATATATCCCTATCATGATTTTGATGTGTTGGATCAGTTAGTTTGGGTCCGGAGTGGTTATGGTGAGAATTTAGGCATTTAGCCTTTTAAAGTAGCCTAATCGTTGAGAAAGTCAACTGAGAGTTGACTTATTGGTAAACAACCTCGGAATGCATATTTTATGGCTCGGATAGCTTCATTAGGTGATTTTGGACTTAGGAGTGTGTTCATAATATTTTTGTGATGTCCGGTGTAGAATTAGGCCTTAATTGGCGAAAGTTAGTTTTTGGCGATTTTTGGTCGGTAGTGGAAAATAGGCTATCGAGGTCGGAATGGAATTCCGGAAGTCAGAGCAGGTTCGTAATCTCATTTTGGTTATGTATGCAAAATTTCAGGTTAATCAGAGGTTTTTTTGTTGGTTTCAGCGTGGTTGGCGAAATTTGGAAGTTTCAAAGTTCTTAGGCTTGAATTTGATGTAAATTTGGTATTTTCGTGTTGTTTTTGGTGTTTCAAAGGCTCGACTAAGTTTGAATAATGTTATGGGATATGTTGTTATATTTGGTTGAGGTCCCGAGGGCCTCGGGTGTGTTTCGGATGGTTAACGGATCGATTTTGAGATTTGGAACTTGGCTGGTTTGCTGGTGTTTCTGCAGCAGAGTTTTACTCTATGCGTTCGCGGCAGGGGGCTCGCATTCGCATAGAGAGTTTGGTGGAAGGGGGCCAGTTTTTCTATGCGTTCACGGGAGAAGGGGTGAAAACGCAGAGTTTTAGTGTTGGGTGGTCATCGCGAATGCGGGGTGTATGTGTGCGTTCGCGTAAAGTTGTGGGCCTTTTGAGGACCCCAGGGGTATTGGCCTATGCGTTCGCGTGCCAGGGGACGCGTTCGTGAAGGCCTGGGGTAGTGGTGCTTTGCGTTCGCGGGCTTGAGGTCGCGTTAGCGTAGAGTTAAATTAGGGGGCCTGTTGGATTGTTCTATGCGAATGCGGTCCTAGTGACGCGTTCGCGATGAAGAAATGTTTTAGCTAGGCAGAATGTTTAAAAATGCATGAGGTGCAATTTGGCTTATATTTCCTCCATTGCTGCATACGAGTTGAGAGAAATTTGAGAGGGATTTGAAGGGAAATCAAGGGAATCATTTGGAGGTAAGATTTTAACCTTCATAACTCGTTTTTTATGTCAATTCCTAAGTGATTAAACCATAAAAATTTCTGGAATTGAACCAAAGTTGGGGAAGAAGGGTGCATGGAAAATGTATTTTTCTTTTGAGGATTTGAGTGGGCAATTGTTGTCCGCTTTTAGTGTTCTTGGTATGTATAGAATCGTGGGAGGACAAGGTTTCTAAGGATGTAAAAATTATCGAATTCCGAGGCATGGGCCCGGAGCTCGAGGCTCGGGTTTGGTCGAATTTCGAGGTTCTTGTTAATTTGATGATGTTCGATTGGGTTGAGTTCCTTCGATATATATTGATGATGTTAAACTGATTTTGGCTATATTCGGAGCAATCGGGAGCCAATTTGAGGGGCAAGTGCATTTCGGACTAGTGTCGCGGCCCGGTAGAGGTAAGTAATGGCTATAAATATTGTCCTGAGGGTATGAAACCCCGGACTTCGTATTTATTACTGTTTCTTGAATGGCGCACATATCGGATGACGAGTATGTGGCGCATACTGACTTTTGGATTGGAATAGGTCCTCTCCGCAGCGACTAATGAGTTGCATATTTACTCAAAACCTTATGTTAATTATGTTCTAAAGAATTGTGTAATATTTGGGTTGTGAGCTATGTTTGGGGCCTAGTGCCGATCCGTTTTAACCCCTTGGGGGCTATTTCACTGATATTCTCACTACTTTGAAACTATGATTTTACACTTAGTCTTTCTTGTGAAATTGTTGACACTCTTATTTGATGATATTACGATTTCTTGAAATGAAATACTAATTGGGTCGAGAACCCCGTTTTATTTATAGCCCGAGTGGCATGTTGAGAGTGTCCGACTGAGTGAGGTCGAAGGCCAATGTTGTGAGGATATTTATGATATGAGACAGGTCGAGAGCCTGAGAGTGATTGATGCCATGATTTGTCTTGTTTATTAGCGCTTGGGCTGAAGGAGCCCCTACGAAGCCGGAGTCTATACACACCCCTAGTAAGCGCAAGTACCTACCGAGTGCCGAGTGCTGAGTGCCGAGTGACGAGCGATTTGGAGGCATGAGTGACTGTGAGGTGCTGAGTGACTGATTCTGAGTGACTGTAAGGCATGCCCGAGGGGCTAATTATGATTCAAGTTTTGCCCAAGGGGCTGTTTATGACTTTACTACTTTCACGCTGAGCTTATGAAATGTGTTTTGCCCGAGGGGCCTCTATATGATTCATTTCATTTTTATACTAAACCTTTCGGTTGAAGTTTTTGAAAAATATGCATTTTAAAAGGGTTTTTTTTTCGGAAGTTGATTTTAAGGCATGACGATTTCACACATCCATGTTATACTATTGGAAATAAGGTTGTGCCTCTTGTGATTTAATGACATTGACTTTATCTGTTCTTGCTTCTCAGACCTGATTTATTTTCATTACTACTGAGTTGGTGTACTCACATTACTCTCTGCACCTCTGTGTGCAGATTCAGGAGCAGAAATCGAGCATTAGCCTTTATTCCGCAACGGAGCCAGATTTGCGGGATATAGAGGTAGTTGTCCAGCATCCGCAGTATCTCTGTTTTTCCCTCCCTGTTGTTTCTTCATTTCATTCAGAGGTTTTTTATTGTGACAATATATTATGACCTATTCTTCTATATGCTCATGACACGTTGGCTCCGGGTTTTGTGGTTAGCAGTATTGTATTATGATGACCTACTTTATTCAGTAATTTCTGTATATTTATGAAATGCTCAGATTTTTGAAATGGGATTTTAAAAGAAATTGTGAACATGTGATATATTGGCTAGCCTAGTTCCACGATAAGCGCCATCACGACCGGCTTAGGATTTGGGGTCGTGATAGTTTGGTATCAGAGCCCTAAGTTACATAGGACTCAACGGTCATGAGCAGGTTTAGTAGAGTCTTGTAGATCGGTACGGAGATGTCTGTAATTATCTTCGAGAGGCTGCCGAACTTTTAGGAAGCATTTCTATCTTTCTTGAACTCTTTCGTGCTGATCTATTGATTCTTGAAATTTGAACTTACGTTGTTTCATCCTCACACAGATGGTGAGGACACGCCGCACCGATCAGAGTGACCAATCACCGACTAGACCAGCGAGAGGTCGAGGCCGCAGTCGAGGCCGTGGTAGAGGTAGGGGCCAGCTCGCGCAGCAGCCGGGGTAGTACTTCAGGATCCCCATATCGATCATGATCAGGTTCCCGCTGATGGTGTCCCAGCGGGACAGGCTCAAGCACCAGCAGTGCCTGTGGTTATCCCGGTTCTTCAGGAGGCCTTGTCTCAGATATTGACAGTATGCACCAGTTTGGCTCAGGCCGTTGCCATGTCTTCTACTGCCACCACAACTCAGGCCAGGGGAGGCAATCAGACTCCAGCTGCCCGGGCACCTGAGCAGGCTGCACAGGGTATTCAGGCACCGGGAGTAGCCCCAGCTCCGCTAGTTGCTCAGGTTTAGGATTATGTGGTCCCTGCTATGCCTGAGGACGAGCAATGCAGGTTGGAGAGATTCAACAGACTTCAGCCTCCAACTTTTAGCGGTACAGAGGGCGAGGATTCCCAGAGATTTCTAGATAGGTGCCAGAGGATACAGTGTACCACGAGTATTTTCGAGACTAGTAGGGTCTCATATGCTATATTTCAGTTTGCGGATGCTGCCTTTACATGGTGGGAGTCGCTCGAGAGGCGTAGACCGATTGGTTCAGCACCTCTTACCTGGCGACAGTTCTCCATGATCTTTTTGGAGAAATATGTTCCTCAGTCCCACAGAGAGGAGCAACGCAGGCAGTTTGAGCAGGTGTGCCAGGGAGAGTTATCAAATACTCAGTACGAGATGAGGTTCACCGAGTTAGCTAGGTATGCTTCTGAGATATTCCCTACTGATAGGGAGAGGGTGAGGAAGTTTGTGGATAGTCTTTCTTATCAGCTTCAGTTGCTTATGACTCGGGAGAGAGTATCAGGTGCATTATTCGAGCAGGTTGTTGACATAGCTCGAGATATTGAGTTTGTTTGCCGCCAAGAGCGGGAGGAAAGGAAGGCCAAGAGGCCTCGTGGTTCGGGCAGTTCTAATGGTGCTCCCTTCAGGGGGCAGTTTCAGCAGGGTAGGGGCCGTTCGCTCAGGCCTCCTCGGTCAGGCCGTCCAGCATATAGTGGTGCCTCCTCGGGGCAGGGTCCCCGTGGTTCTCAATCAGGCCGTACTTCATTTGGTGCCCTCCCAGCTCAGAGTGTAGCTCGAGCACCTCCAGTTCAGGGTTCTTCTATGCATGAGTCCTCCGGTGGTCGTACAGGTGCTAGGGGTTTCTATCAGTCCCCACCTCCAGTTCCAGGGAGTTGCCTTGAGTGTGGAGAGTTCGGGCACGTGTGGAGGCAGTGTCCCCGCCATTCCGCTGGATCTTCTCAGTAGAGGGGCCAGCTCTCGACATCAGCTCCAGTCACTTCACCACCCGCCCAGGCAGCCAGGGGTGGTGGTCAGTCAGCTAGAGGCCGCCCTAGAGGGGGAGGTCGAGCAGAGAGAGGTCAGGCTCGCATGTAAGCATTTCCAGCCAGGACGGATGCTATGGCCTCAGATTCCGTGATTGCAGGTATTGTTTCAGTCTGTTGCCGTGATGCCTTGGCTTTATTTGACCCTTGTTCCACATATTCCTATGTTTCTTCATATTTTTCCGATTTTCTAGATGTGCCTCGGGAGTCTCTAGTCACCTCTGTTCATGTGTCGACTCCGGTGGGCGATACTATTGTTGTGGACCGTGTGTATCAGTCGTGCATTACATCTATTGGCGGTCTGGGGACCCGAGTGGACCTACTGTTACTCAGCATGGTCGATTTTGACGTGATATTGGGCATGGATTGGTTATCTCTGTGCCATTATGTTCTTGATTGTCACGCTAAGACCGTGATCTTAGCTATGCCGGGGTGTCCGAGGGTTGAGTGGAGAGGTTCTTCCGAGTATATGCCTAGCAGGGTGATTTCTTACATTAAGGCTCAGCGCATGGTTGAGAAAGGGTGTTTATCTTAATTGGCCTTTATGAGGGATGTCAGTAGTGAGACTCCCGCTATTGATTCAACACCTGTGGTCCGTGATTTTCTGGATGTGTTTCCTGCAGACCTGTCAAGGATGCCACATGACAGGGATATTGATTTGGGTATTGAGCTGGTGCCAGGCACTCAGCCTATTCCTATCCCACCATATCGTATGGCACCAGCGGATCTAAAGGAATTGAAGGAGCAGCTTCAGGAGCTTCTGGATAAGGGGTTCATTCGACCTAGTGTGTCACCTTGGGGTGCACCGGTGTTGTTCGTAAAAAAGAAGGATGGGTCCATGCGTTTGTGTATTGACTATCAGTAGTTGAATAGGGTTACGGTGAAGAACCGGTATCCCTTGCCCCGCATTGATGATTTGTTTGACCAGCTTCAGGGAGCCAGAGTGTTTTCCAAGATTGATTTGAGATCTGGGTATCAACAGTTGAGTATCCGAGATTCTGATATTTCGAAGACTGCTTTCAGGACCAGGTATGGTCATTATGAGTTCTTGGTTATGTCATTTGGGCTGACCAATGCCCCAGCTGCGTTCATGCAATTGATGAACAACGTGTTTCAGCCTTATCTTGATTCATTCGTCATTGTGTTCACTGATGACATCCTGGTTTATTCTCGTAGCCAGGAAGAGCATGCTCAGCATTTGAGAGTTGTGTTCCGGAGGTTGAGGGAGGAGAAGTTTTATGCGAAATTATCCAAGTGTGATTTTTGGCTTGGTTCGGTAGCTTTCTTGGAGCACGTAGTGTCCATTGAGGGGATTGAGGTTGATCCAGAGGCAGTGCAGAGTTGGCCCAGACCGTCCTCAGCTATAGAGATTAGGAGTTTCCTTGGTTTGGCAGGGTATTACCGTCGCTTTGTGGAGGGATTCTCTTCTATTGCTTCACCTTTGACCAGATTGACCAAGAAGGGTGCTCTATTCAGATGGTCTGATGAGTGTGAAGAGAGCTTTCAGAAGCTCAAGTCGGCATTGACTATAACTCCAGTATTAGTTTTGCTTGTTGATTCGTGTTCTTACACAGTTTATTGTGATGCTTCTAGAGTTGGCTTGGGAGCGGTATTGATGCAGGATGGTAGGGTGATTGCCTACGCGTCTAGACAATTGAAAGTGCACGAAAAGAATTATCCAGTACATAATCTTAAGTTAGCTGCCATTGTTCATGCCTTGAAGATTTGGCGGCATTATTTATATGGAGTGTAGTGTGAGATTTTCATTGATCATCGCAGTTTGCAGTATCTACTGAGGCAGAAGGACTTGAATTTGCGTCAGAGGAGGTGGTTAGAGCTCCTCAAGGATTATGACTTCACTATCTTATATCATCCAAGGAAGGCCAATGTAGTGGCCGATACCTTGAGTTGCAGAACAGAGAGTTTTGGGAGTTTAGCTTACCTTCCAGTAGCAGAGCGACCATTAGCTCTTGATCTTCAAGCCTTAGCAGGTCATTTGGTGAGATTGGATCTATCAGAACCCCTGCGGGTGTTGTCTTGGGTAGCCTCCAGGTCTTCTCTTTACGATCAGATTAGAACACGCCAGTATGATGATCTACGTTTGCTTGTTCTTCAGGACATGGTCCATCGCGTGCCCATTGTAGATGGGCTGCGGGATTTGATTCTAGCAGAGGCTCATAGTTCGCTGTATTCCATCCATCCGGGTGTCGCAAAGATGTATCAGGACTTGAGGCAGAATTATTGGTGGAGGAGAATGAAGAATGATATTGTGGAGTTTGTGGCTCGGTGTCTCAACTATCAGCAGGTCAAGTATGAGCACCAGAGACCTGGTGGATTGCTTCAGAGGTTTGATATTCCGGAGTGGAAGTGGGAGAGGATCACCATCGATTTCATAGTTGGACTCCCATGGACTTGGAGGAGGTTTGATGCTATATGGGTTATTGTGGATCGGCTGACCAAGTCCGCGCACTTCATTCCTGTTGGTACTACGTATTCATCAGAGAGGTTAGCTGGGATTTATATCAGGGAGATTGTCCGATTGCATGGGGTTCCAGTTTCTATCATTTCCGACAGAGGCACTCAGTTCACATCTCAGTTTTGGAGAGACGTGCAGAGAGAGTTGGGTACCCAGATTGAGTTGAGCATAGCGTTTCATCCTTAGACCGAAGGGCCAGGTTGAGTTTAGCACAGCGTTTCATCCTCAGACAAACGGGTAGTCGGAGTGTACCATTCAGATTCTGGAGGATATGTTGCATGCTTGTGTGATTGACTTTGGTGGTTCATGGGATCATTTTTTGCCACTAGCGGAGTTCGCATATAATAACAACTATCAATCGAGTATTCAGATTGCTCTGTATGAGGCTTTGTATGGTAGGACGTGAAGATCTCCGGTTGGTTAGTTTGAGCCGGCCGAGGTCAGGCTATTGGACACAGACTTGGTTCAGGATGCTTTGAGTAAGGCAAAGTTGATTCAGGAGCGGATTCGCACGGTGCAGTCTAGGCAGAAGAGTTACGCGGACCGAAAGGTCCGAGATGTATCTTTCATGGTTGGGGATAAGGTGTTGCTGAAGGTGTCACCCATGAAAGGTGTTATGAGATTCGGGAAGAGAGGGAAGCTGAGTCCCAGGTTCATTAGGGTATTTAAGGTGCTTCAGAGGATTGGGGAGGTGGCTTATAGGCTTGCTATGCCTCCCAGTTTATCGAGTATTCATCCAGTATTCCATGTTTCGATGCTCCGGAAGTATGTTGGTGACCCTTCCCATGTTTTGGACTTCAGCACGATTCAGCTCGAGGGTGATATGTCATATGAGGTAGAGCCAGTGGCTATCTTGGGTCGAATAGTCAGGAAGCTGAGGGCAGCCGGTGGAGGATGCCACCTGGGAGACCGAGCGGGAGATGCGGGACATATATCCTCACTTATTTGAGACTCCGGGTATGTTTCTAGATCTATTCCAGGACGAACGTTTGTTTAAGAGGGGGAGGATGTAACGACCCGGCCGGTCCTTCCGTGATATTTACCCTGTTTCCCCTCTTTATGCATTTTTTATATATTGTTATCCTGTTTTTGATGTGTTGGATCAGTTGGTTTGGGTCCGGAGTGGTTATGGTGAGAACTTAGGCATTTAGCCTTTTAAAGTAGCCTAATAGTTGAGAAAGTCAAGTGAGAGTTGAATTATTATTAAATGACCTCGGAATGCGGATTTTATGGCTCGGATAGCTTCGTTAGGTAATTTGGGACTTAGGAGTGTGTTCAGAATATTTTTGTGATGTCCGGTGTAGAATTAGGCTCGAATTGGTGAAAGTTAGTGTTTGGCGATTTCCGGTTGGCAGTGGAAAATAAGCTATCGAGGTCGGAATGGAATTCCGGAAGTTGGAGCAGGTTCGTAATGTCATTTGGTTATGTCTGCAAAATTTTAGGTTAATGGGAGGTGTTTTTGGTTGGTTTCGGCGTAGTTGACGAAATTTGGAAGTTTCAAAGTTCTTAAGCTTGAATTTGATGTAAATTTTGTGTTTTCGTGTAGTTTTTGGTGTTTCAAAGGCTCGACTAAGTTTGAATGATGTTATGGGATATGTTGGTATGTTTGGTTGAGGTCCCGAGGGCCTCGGGTGTGTTTCAGATGGTTAACGGATTGATTTTGAGTTTTGGAACTTGGCTGGTTTGCTGGTGTTTCTGCAGTAGAGTTTTACTCTATGCGTTTGCGGCAGGGGGCTCGTGTTCGCATAGAGTGTTTAGTGGAAGGGGGCCAGTTGTTCTAAGCATTCGCGAGAGAAGGGGTGCGAACGCAGAGTGTTAGTGCTGGGTGGTCATCGCGAACGCGGGGGTGTGTGCGCGTTCGCGTAGTCTTGTGGGCCTTTTGAGGACCCCATGGGTATTGGCCTATGCGTTCGCGTGTCAGGGGACGCGTTCGCGAAGGCCTGGGGTACCAGTGCTTCACGTTCGCCGGCTTGAGGCCGCATTCGCGTAGAGTTAAATTAGGGGGCATGTTGGATTGTTCTATGCAAACTCGGTCCTAGTGACACGTTCGCGATGAAGAAATGTTTTAGCTGGGCAGTATGTTTAAAAAGGCCTGAGGTGCGAATTTTGCTTATATTTTCTCCATTGTTGCATGCGAGTTGAGAGCCATTTGAGAGGGATTTGAAGGGAAATCAAGGGAATCATTTGGAGGTAAGACTTTCATCTTCATAACTCGTTTTTATGTCAATTCCTAAGTGATTAAACCATAAAAATATCTGGAACTGAACAAAAGTTGGGGAAGAAGGGTGCATGGAAAATTTGTTTTTCTTTTGAGGATTTGAGTGGGCAATTGTGGTCCGATTTTAGTGTTCATGGTATGTATAGAATCGTGCGAGGACGAGGCGTGGGCCCGGGGCTCGGGTTTGGCCGAATTTCGAGATTCTTGTTTAATTTGATGATTTTCGATTGGGTTGAGTTCCTTCGATATATATTGATGATGTTAAACTGATTTTTGCTAGATTCAGTGAAATCGGGAGCAAATTTGAGGGGCAAGTGCATTGCGGACTAGTGTTGTGGCCCGGTAGAGGTAAGTAATGGCTATAAATCTTGTCCTGAGGGTATGAAACCCCGGACTTCGTATTTCTCACTGTTTCTAGAATGGCGCACATGTCGGATGACGAGTATGTGGTGTGTACTGACTTTTGGATTGGACTAGGTCCTCTCCGCGGCGACTACTGAGTTGCATATTTATTCAAAACCTTATGTTAATTATGTTCTAAAGAATTGTGTAATATTTGGGCTGTGAGCCATATTTGGAGCCTAGTGCCGATCTGTTTTAACCCCTTGGGGGCTATTTTACTGATATTCTCACTACTTTGAAACTACAATTTTACACTCAGTCTTTCTTGTGAAATTTTTGACACTCCTATTTGATGATATTACGATTTCTTGAAATGAAATACTAATTGGGTCGAGAACCCCATTTTATTTATGGCCCGAGTGGCATGTTGAGAGTGTCTGACTGAGTGAAGCCGAGGGCCAATGTTGTGAGGATATTTATGATATGAGACAGGACTAGAGCCTAAGAGTGATTGATGCCATGATTTGGATTGTTTATTAGCGCTTGGGCTGAAGGAGCCCCTCCAAAGCCGGAGTCTGTAAACACCCCCAGTGAGCGCAGGTACCTACCGAGTGCCGAGTGCCGAGTGCCGAGCAATTGGGAGGCATGAGTGACTGTGAGGTGCTGAGGGACTGATTCTGAGTTACTGTAAGGCATGCCCGAGTGGCTAATTATGATTCAAGTTTTGCCCAAGGGGCTGTTTATGACTTTACTACTTTCACGCTGAGCTTATGAAATGTGTTTTGCCCGAGGGGCCTCTATATGATTCATTTCATTTTTATACTAAACCTTTCGGTTGAAGTTGTTGAAAACTATGCATTTTAAAAAGTTTTTTTTTGGGAAGTTGATTTTAAGGCATGACGATTTCACACATCCATGTTATACTATTGGAAAGTAAGGTTGTGCCTCTTGTGATTTAATGACATTGAATTTATGTGTTCGTGCTGCTCAGACCTGATTTATTGACATTACTACTGAGTTGGTGTACTCACATTACTCGCTTCACCTCTGTGTGCAGATTCAGGAGTAGTCATCGAGCATTATCCTTTATTTCGCAGCGGAGCCAGATTTGCGGGATATACAGGTAGCTGTCCAGCGTCCGCAGTATCTCTGTTTTTCCCTCCCTGTTGTATCTTCATTTCATTTGGAGGCTTTGTATTATGACAGTATATTATGAGCTATTCTTCTAGATGCTCATGACGCGTTGGCTCCAGGTTTAGGGGTTAGCAGTATTGTATTATGATGACCTACTTTATTCAGTAATTTCTGTATATTTATGAAATGCTCAGATTTTGGAAATGGGATTTTAAAAGAAATTGTGAACATGTGATATATTGGCTAGCCTAATTCCACGATAGGCGCCATCACGCCCGGCTTAGGATTTGGGGTCGTGACACGTTCGTTCGTATAGATCATGCCAAAAGAAAGAAGGGATAGCCTTAACATACCTAGAGTAGGAACAAAATCATATGATATTCTTGGAAAAGGTTGCACCGTACTCTTTTAAAACCGCAAAATTTTACGTTGCAAATAATTCTCTTTGGATTCCTTTTTGTTGCAAGAACTCATGTTCTTTTTGTGGGAAACTGGTAAGGAATTACATTGAACCTCGCATATGATTGTAAAATTTTGAGAATGAATTTGTTGGAAGCTTACTGGATTGAGTAATATAACACTTTCGTTGAAAGCTTACTGGATTGAAAGCTTTCGTTGAAAGGAGCTACAAATTTTCGAAAGCTTACTGGATCGAAAGCTTTCATTGAAAGCTTACTAGATCTTTTTTCTTGAAATTTTTGAATTTAGGAAAAGGGTTATATGAGTTAGATGAAGCAACTTCAAGTCTTGCTGATTTTTTAGTCAAATTAAGCCAAACTTTTAAAGTCTTACACGTAATGCCCACATTGTCTTATATACATCACTTTAAATGGCCACCTAGGCTATTATGACTAAGAGTCATTTGTACAATATGTGTCTTGCTGCCACGTTAACACCTTAATACTTATCCAAAAATTTCAACTAATTTAATTAGGTAATATCCCGCTACCCGATAATTAACTAATTACCCACATAATTAAGAATTGCCTCAAATTACTTAACATTCTACTTATTTTTAATACACTTTATACATCCTACTATCATGGTCATGGTACCTTGTATGATACTAGTCAATAAATATCGGGGTATTATAGCTTGGACTATATTTTATTCCAAATTGCCAAACTTCGACGAAAATTCATTTCCTTTGACTTGTTTCCCCTCTCACCTTCACGAGCTTACTCATCACTTTTTAATAATAACATAATCCTTATAATCTCCAAATACTATTTTCCTTGGATTGATGTCAATTACCTTACGATAAATTCAACGTACAATACTACAGGGTGTAACATCGTCGTAATTTAATACTGCGAAGCGTAACATCATCGTAATATTGCGGGGCGTAACAACATAGCTGACCCATCACCGGGCTGTGCCGGAGCAACCGGATGAACTACTCCGACTGGATAAGCTGTTGGAGTCTAAAACTGGGAGCCATCTGCCATGGAGTGTGAGTAGCAGGAGTCTGGGCTCCTCCTCCGATGTGAGATACGACTGGTGCCATGGGGAATGCGCCAGTCTGGGCCACACTCTCCATTACGCCCCCTAATCGGACAAAGGCATCCTGGAGCACTGGGATGACAATAAACCCCTCCGGGACCTGAGCTGGTCCAGCAGGAATAGTCTGACCTGGAACCTTCTCATCGAATTCTACCTGAGGCTCCACAGTCGGGGGTGCTGCTCGAGCATTGGGCTGAGCCCTGCCCCTTCCTCGGCCTCTGACACGGCCTTGACCTCTGCACCTCTTGGGGGATGCTTCTGGTGGATCCGGCTGCTGATCAGCGGAAGAAGCGGTACGTGTTCTCGCCATCTACAAGAGAATAAAAATAGAAGAGTGCAATCAGTATTGAGATATCAAGCATCGCATGAAAAAGTTGAATGGAAGTGAACTTATTCCTAACTTTATAGCCTCTGGGAGATAAGTACAGATGTCTCCGTACCGATCCCCCACACTCTACCAAGCTTGTCCGTGAATTGTGAGACCTAAGCAACATAGTGCTCTGTTACCAACTTGTCACGACCCGAATTTCCCACCGCCGGGACCGTGATGGCGCCTAACCTTTCAGTTGCTAGGCAAGACAACAATTTGAAATTTAATACGCTAACTCATTAAGGAATTTGTTAAACAACATTAAATTAAACCATAATAGAGTAAAGAAGTTCGGAAGTTCATAATAATCCAAATATTCAAACACCACTACCCAGAGTCTGGTGTCACAATTCACGAACTTCTAAGAGTTTCTACAAATACTGGCTGAACAAAATACTATTGTTTTTGAATAAAAGAAACAGTGAACTTAAGTAACTTGGAGGGGACTCCAGGGTCTGCGAACGGCGACAGATTTACCTTGGGTCTCCTGTTGGGTAGAAGTCAGAAACTCCACAAGGGATCAGCTCGGTCCAGTACCGTAATATGAACAGAACAGTGCTGAGTGTAGTATCAGTACAACCGACCCCATGTACTGGTATGTGTCGAGCCTAACCTCGGTGAGGTAGTGACGAGGCTAGGACAAGGCGATCATAAACCTGTGCCGATAAGCAATGTACGGTTATAACAAAAAATAATATGAGCTATACAAGCAATACTGAAAGGGGAAGAACATGCTGGGGGAAGTACAAGATCATGAGAATGGTAATAGTAAAGAAAAACAGCAACAACATACTTTTCTCCAATAGAAATATTAAACGTAGCAAGACAAGAGCACGACATCACCCTTCGTGCTTTTACTCTCATCCTCACCATAATAAATAACAGAAACGATGATAATGAATATGAAATGGCACGACATCACCCTTCATGCTTTACACTCTTCCTCACGTTATAATTATAATGAATATGAAATGGCACGGCATCACCCTTCGTGCTTTACACTCTTCCTCACAGGATAATGAAAATAAATATGCAATGGCATGACATCACCCTTCGTGCTTCACACTCTTCCTCACATGATAATGAAATTAAATATGCAATGGAACGACATCACCCTTCGTGCTTTACACTCTTCCTCACATGATAATGAAAATAAATATGCAATGGCACGACATCACCCTTCATGCTTCACACTCTTCCTCACATGATAACGAAAGTAAATATGCAATGGCATGGCATCACCCTTCGTGGTTTACACTCTTACTCACCCAAACAACGAAAAACAATGACAACATAAAGAATATCTAGTCTAAGCTGGAATAATACGAATAAAGAATACACAGATCACAAGAACACGGCTCACTCACATGCTAGGACTCGACAACAACACATAGGTACTCGTAACCTCACCTATACGTCTTACTCAGTAATCAACACATAGAAAATAGGCAATAACACCTAATCCCTCAAGCCAGGGTTAGACACAACACTTACCTCGCTGCAATCACCAAATCACAGCTCAACCACCACCTTTCCTCTATATTCCACCTCCAATCCACCCGTATCTAGTCATAATTCACTTACCAACATCAACTATTACTAAATAAATTAGTTTCAATACATAAATTTAGATTTCCCAACATTTCCCCCAAAAAGTCAAAAACTGACCCCGGGCCCGCTTGGTCAAAACTCGAGGTTCAGACCAAAATCCATTACTCATTCACCTCTGAGCCCGAATATGAAATTAGTTTCAAAATCTGACCCCAAATTGAGGTTCAATTTCCAATTTCCCAAAAATCCCTAATTCTACCAAAACCCCCAATTTCTACGATGAAATTCCTAGATTTTAGGTTGAATTCTTGTAAAATGAAGTAAAAGATTGAAATAAATGAGTTAAGAATCACTTACCTATGATTTGGGAATAAATAGTCTTTGGAAAATCGCCTAGAGGCTTTCTTGTTTTGAAATATTTTAAAAATAAGCAAAAATCCAGCCTAAGTCCCTTTTACACAGTTGCAGATGTCGCATTTGCGACCTGAGCTTCGCAATTGGGAAGCTCGCAAATGCGAGGAAAGTATCGCAAATGCGAACCTGTCGCATTTCTGCAGTCTTTGCAAATGCGAAGTCCTGGTCGCAAATGCGAACATCAAACCTCCGCAAATGCGACCCTATCCTTGCAAATGCGAGACTACCCAGTCCCAGCCCATGCACACTAGAAATTTTCCTAAGTTTCATATCACTCTGTAGCCTATTCGAAACTCACCCGAGCCCTTGAAGCTCAAAACCAAACATGCACACAAGTCTCAAAACACCATACGGACTTGCTCGTGCGATCAAGTCGCAAAAATAACACCTAAAACTACGGATTTAGCACTAAAACATATTGAATTCTCAAGAACACTTCAAAATTTTTGTTTCTCAATCGAGGGTCCGAATCACGTCAAATCAGTTTCGATTCTTACCAAATTTCACAGACAAGGTTCAAATATCACAACGGACAAGTACCGGGCTTTGGAACCTGAATACGGGCCTGATACCAACAAGATTAAACATCAAGCGAGTTCTTTAAAATCATTAATTTTCTGTAATTTAATTTTAGTCAAAAATTCATTTCTCCAGCTAGGGACCTCGGATTCGATTCCGGGCAGATGTCCAGATCCCATATTTTACTATGGACCCACCGGGACCATTGAATCACGAATTCGGGTCAGTTTACTCAAAATGTTGACCGAAGTCAACTAAAAATCATTTTTAAATGCCAAATAATTTTATTTCATCAATTTTCCACATAAAGGCTTTTCGAAATTACGCCCGGACTGCGCACATAAATTGAGGTGGGTAAAAATAAGAATTTTAGGGCTAACGACCACAGAATAGAGTCCTAAAACACAAGATGACCCTTTGGGTCATCACAATCTCCACCTCTAAAACAAACGTTCATCCTCGAACGAACATAGAAAAGTACCTGAACTGGCGAACAACTGGGGATATCTACTCCGCATGCCCGACTCGGACTCCCAAGTAGCTGCCTCAAAATGCTGGCCTCTCCACTGGACTCAAACTGAAGAATAACTCTTCGACCTCAACTGACGAACCTGCCGGTCTAGAACGGCTACCAGCTCCTCCTCATAAGTCAGATCCTTGTCCAACTGGACAGAGCTAAAATCTAATACGCGGGATGGGTCACCATGATACTTCCGGAGCATAGAGATATGGAATACTGGATGAACTGATGATAACCCCAGAGGAAATGCAAGTCTATAAGACACCTCTCCCTCTCTCAAGGATCTCAAATGGCCCGATATACTAGGGCTCAACTTGCCCTTCATTCCAAATCTCATGACACCCTTCATGGGCGATACCTGAAGCAATACTCTCTCTCCGACCATGAATACCACATCACGAAATGTACGGTCGGCATAACTCTTTTGCCTGGACTGAGCTGTGCGAAGTCGATCCTGGATAATCTTGACATTGTCAAAGGCCTCCTATACTAGATTTGTACCCAATAATTAAGCCTCTCCCGGCTCAAACCATTCAACTGGCGACCTGCACTGTCTACCATATAATACCTCATAGGGGGCCATCTGAATGCTCAATTCCTAGCTGTTGTTGTAGGCGAACTCTGCAAGGGGAAAAAACTGATCCCACGATCCTCCAAAATCTATAACACAAGCGCGGAGCATATCCTCCAAGATCTGAATAGTACGCTCAAACTACTCGTCTGTCTGAGGATGAAATGCTGTGCTCAACTCCACCTACGTACCCAAATCACGTTGCACTTCCCTCTAGAAGTGCGAGGTAAACTGCGTACCTCGATCAGAAAAGATAGACATGGGCACACCGTGAAGACGGAAGATCTCCCGAATGTAAATCTCTGCCAACCGCTTCGAGGAATAGGTAACTGCCACAGGAATGAAGTGCACTGACGTAGTGAGCCTATCCACAATAACCCACACGGCGTCGAATTTCCTCTAAGCCCGTGGGAGCACAACAACAAAGTCTATAGTGATACGCTCCCACTTATACTAAGGAATCTCCATCTGCTAAAGCAAACCACCGGGTCTCTGATCATACTTCACCTGCTGACAATTGAAGAACCGAGCCACATAAGAATTTATATCCTTTTTCATTCTCCTACACCAATAATGCTGCCGCAGGTCCTAGTACATCTTGGCAGTGTCCGGGTGAATAGAATAACGAGAACTATGAGCCTCCTCAAGTATCAACTCATGAAGCCCATCAACATTAGGTACACACACATGACCCTGTATCCTCAAAACACCATCATCTTCAACGGTAACCTGCTTGGCACCACGGTGCTGAACTGTGTCCCTAAGGACCATCAAGTGAGGGTCATCATACTACCGGTCTTTGATAAGCTCAAACAAGGACGACCGAGCGACTGTAGAAGCTAGAACACAGTTGGGATCTGAAATAATCAACCTCACCAACTGATTGTACAAAGTCTGAATATCTGAAGCTAGCGGCCTCTCACTAACTGGAATGAACGCAAGGTTGCCAATACTCACTGCCTTCCTACTCAATGCATCGACCACCACATTGGCCTTTCCCGAATGATACAATATGGTGATAGCATAGTCTTTCAATAGCTCCAACCACCTCCTCTGACTCAAATTGAGATCCTTCTGCTTGAACAAATATCGAACACGACACGACATAAATATAGTGCCTCCAAATCTTCAGCGCGTGGACAATGGCTGCCAACTCTAAATCATGAACATGGTAATTCTTCTCATGAACTTTCCACTGTCGAGATCTATATGCAATCACCCTGCCCTCCTGCATCAATACCGCTCCGAGCCCAACATGGGAGGCATCACAATACACCGTGTAAGAACTTAAATCTGATGGTAATACCAACACCGGTGATGAAGTCAAAGCTGTCTTGAGCTTCTGAAAGGTCTCCTCACACTCGTCCGACAGTCTGAATGGGGCACCCTTCTACGTCAACCTGGTCATTGGAGCTGCTATAGATGAAAACCCCTCCACAAATTGACTTTAATAACCTGCCAAACCCAAGAAGCTCATGATCTCCATAGCTGAAGTAGGTCTAGGTCAGTTCTTGACTGCCAAACCCAAGAAGCTCCTGATCTCCGTAGCTGAAGTGGGTCTAGGCCAGTTCTTGACTACCTTGATCTTCTTAGGATCTACCTAAATACCCTCTGCTGATACAACATGGCCCAAGAAAGCGACTGAATCGAACCAAAACTCGCACTTTGAGAATTTAGCATACACTGGTTGTCCCTCAAAGTCAGGAGCACTATCATGAGGTGCTGCTCATGCTCCTCCCGATTGTGGGAGTATATCAAGATGTCATCAATAAACACGATCGCGAAGGAATCCAAATAGGGTTTGGACACTCGATTAATCAAGTCAATAAATGCTTTTGGGGAATTAGTCAACCCAAAGGACATCACCAGAAACTCATAATGCCCGTACCACATACGAAAAGTTATCTTAGGGACATTAGATGCCCTAATCCTAACCGATGGTAGCCAAATCTCAAATCAATTTTCGAAAACACTTTGGCACCCTGAAGTTGATCGAATAAATCATCAATCCTCGGCGACGGATACTTGTTCTTGATGCTGACTTTGTTCAACTGTCGATAGTCTATACACATCCTCATAGACCCATCCTTCTTCTTCACAATAACACCGATGCACCCCAAGGCGAGACACTAGGTCTAATGAAGCCCTTATCAAGCAAATCATGTAGTTGTTCCTTCAATTCCTTCAACTCTGGTGGGGCCATCAAGTATGGCAGATTTGAAAAGGGTTGAGTGCTCAGAGCTAAGTCAAGTCAAAAGTCAATATCCCTATTGGGTGGCATCCCTGGTAGGTCTGCAGGAAATACCTCAGGAAACTCACGAACTACAGCACATAATCCATAGAGGGAACCTCAACACTAGAATCACGAACATAAGCGAAATATGCCAAACACCCCTTCTCGACCATACATCGAGCCTTAATATAAGAAATAACTCTGCTGGTAGAATGGCCAGAAATTTTTCTCCACTCTAATCGAGGCAACCCTGGCAAGGCTAATGTCACTGTCTTGGCATGACAGTCCAAAATAGTGTGATAGGATGACAACCAATCTATGCCCAATATAACATCGACATCCACCATATCAAGGAGAAAAAGGTCAACACTGGTCTCAAGACTACCAATAGTGACCACATACGAACGATACACACGATCTACAACAATAACATCTCCCACCAGTGTGGACACATATACTAGGGCACTCAAGGAGTCACGAGATACAACCAAGTATGAAGCAAAATAAGATGACACACAGGAGTAAGTAGACCTGGATCAAATATAACTGAAGCATCTCTACTGTAAACTGAAACAGCACTTGTAATGACAATATCGGATGACTCAGTCTCAAGTCTGGCTGGGAAAGCATAACATCGGGGCTGGGCCCCACCACACTTAATCATATCCCTAGGACAGCCTCTAGTTGGAGGGCTTACACCTCTAACGTCCTGACCTCCACCGCTAACAATATGACCCCTACCTCTAACTGTCTGACCCTTGCCTCTAGCTGGCTGAGCAGGCGGCGCAACTACTGGTGCCGGAACCATGGCACGAGAAATCTGGCTGATCAGAATAAGGCATGTAGGAGCCACAACCAACTAGGGCACCATGGGATGCTTGGAGTGCTATATGAAATGGACTGTGATGATGGCCTCTACCACAAGTACCCCCGCCTCTAGACGAGGCACCGCTGAATCCACTCGAATGATGAGGTCTCTTGTCCGACCCATGACCTCCCTGTCCAAGAACCATCTCGACTCGTCGGGCCACATTGGACGCATCTTGAGAACAAATCTCACTCCCTGTCTCCTTAGCAATCTGCAATCTAATAGGCTGATCACGACCCTCAATAAACCTCCTCAACCTCAAGCAAATCCTGTAGCTGTTCCTTAAATTCCTTCACCTCTGGTGGGGCCATCCGGTATGGCAGAATATAAATGGGTTGAGTGCTCGGAGGCAAGCCAATATACCTATCGGGTGGCATCCCGACAGGTCTACAGGAAACACCTCAAGAAACTCATGAACAACAGGCACATAATCCATAGAGGGAACCTCAACACTAGAATCAGGAACATAAGCCAAATAGGCCAAATACCCCTTCTCGACCATACGTCGAGCCTTCATATAAGAAATAACCCTGCTGGTAGAATAGGCAGAAGTTCCTCTCCACTCTAATCGAGGTAACCCTAGCAAGGCTAATGTCACTGTCTTAGCGTGATAGTCCAAAATAGCGTGATAGGGTGACAACCAATCCATGCCCAATATAACATCGACATCCACCATATCAAAGAGCAAAAGGTCTACACTGGTCTCAACTCCCAATAGTGACCACACACGAATGATGCACACGATCTACAACAATAGCATCTCCCACCGGTGTGGACACATGTAGAGGGGCTCTCAAAGAATGACGAGGTACAACCAATTATGAAGCAAAAAAAGATGACACATAGGAGTAAGTATACCCTGGATCGAATAGAACTGAAGCATATTTACTGCAAACTGAAACAATACCTATAATTATAGCATCAGATAACTCAGCCTCAGTTCTAGCTAGGAAAGCATAACATCGGGGCTGCGCCCCACCAATCTGAATCATATCCCTGGGACGGCCTCTAGCTGGCGGGCCTCCATCTCTAACGACCTGACCTTCACTTCTAACAATCTGACCGTACCTCAAATTTTCTAACCCCCTACCTTTGGCTGGCTGAGTAGGCGTCGTAGCTACTGGTGCCAGAACCATGGCACGAGAACTCCGGTATGAGAACTCCGGGTCCATTTACTCAAAACGTTGATCGAAGTCAACTAAAAATCATTTTTAAATGCCAAAATTTTTTATTTCATCAATTTTCCACATAAAGGCTTTTCGAAATTACACCCGAACTACACACGTAAATCGAGGTGGATAAAAATAAGCTTTTTAGGGCGCATAATAGAGTCCTTAAATACAAGATGACCCTTTGGGCCATCACATCCGAAATATCTATGATCGAGCAGGGATCACGGTGCGTATCAATATGATACTAGTTAATTAGCCAATCATGGAATTTCTTACTGTATTTAGAATTATACCATAAGTAGAACTCCCCTACTGTATAAAGGGGGTTCAGTCATTTGTAAAGGCATCAGATTCATGCAATTCAAAGCAATATACTATTCTTTAAGCTCTCAATACTCCGTGACAATTCTTTAAGGCATCAGATTCATGCAATTCAAAGCAATAATATATATCTGGGTTTTCAGTTAGCCCAATCTCCATATAAGTATATAAAGCATTGATTAATCGGTGACAATCAGACAACTTAATAGAAGGATTTAAAACAACACCAATTAAGTAAATCGGAGGAATTGGAAAGAAATATTTTTGAATTTTGCTTGCATTTTCTCAACAACATCCTTATATTTTTCTTTCTTCTTAAATTCATAGAGTAGAAAAGAAATTTCAGCTATATGTACTAAATCCATATTAACAGTAGGGTAATATGCTCCAGAAAACTCAACAGTAGCTGTATAAAATTTATGTAAAAATTTAACAACATCATTTATGGCCTCCCAAGTAGTAGTTGTTAACATACGGTTTGGATCAGTACAATGCGCATTAACAACTTCAATTATTGGCAATCTGTATTTGTAGCAACATTTTAAAAATAAGTATATATAATTCCATCTAGTAACCGTTTCGTCTAGTATGAATCTGGGGTTAAGGTTATGCTCGGTACACTTATTCTTAAATTCCCTAATACTACATTGTCTATTATTTCCTTGAATAACACCAACTTCTCTTCTATTATGAGTAATCTCAGCTAAAAATAAATCAATGCCACTTTTAACAATTAAATTATAAACATGACATGCACACCTAACATGAAAATTTTCGTCAAGTGGTTGTTAATGCAATTTTAATATTGAAATCGCGGCATTATTGTTAGAAGCATTCTCAAATGACATACACAATACTTTTTTCTTAAGATTATAAAATTCAACAACTTTGAAAATAGTTGTACTTATAAACACAGTAGTATGACTCTGATTTTCATCATATTTAAAAGCGATTATACATTTTTGCATACAATAATTATCATCTATCTAATGACATGTAATTGTCAAATAATCATTTTCATTAACAGCATGGCCAAAATCAGAAGTTAGAGAAACTCTACAAGGAAGGCGGTCAAACAAATAATGTATGTATGTATGTTTGATATTGTCCATGAAATCTAAAGATATCACTAAAAGTACTTCTAGAGATACCTTTAAATAAAGGATTATAAATCCTATGAATATACATAATAAGATATGATGAAGAAGCAAAATAAAAAGGTAGACAACCAAAAGCAATCATTTTTGCTAACTACTCACGGTCCTTCATTTTATCATATTTCATAAATCCTCCAGTAATAGGGTTTAGAGCTTCTTGATTTTCATCTAAATCAGAGCCCAATTCTATAGAATGCTAAATTCTCATATGTCTACTAAGTGTCCCAATTCCCCCTCATTGTCCTCCATTCTTATGTTTAAAATCATCACTAAAAAGTCTTCATCTAACTCTATCACTATTCACTATTTAGTCAAAAATCTCCAAACCTTACTTCTTTTTCTTCGATTACTAGTCGGGGCCATATGTGGTCTACTACTAGCATCACGACCACTACCCCTGCTTCCATCTCCAACACTACTATGTGCAAGTGATGTCTCATCTTCAATTTCTAATTCATTCTCTTCTATACTGAAATCTTCCTGTAATTGTTCATAATCTATATTATTATCAGGCAATATTTCAGAAACATATGTAGAGTCATTTAAATTATTACCAGATGTTGAAGTACTACATCTTTTTTTATTTTCCCGATTACCCCGATTAGAAACCTTATTACAAACTCTTTTTGCAACATTAAACATATTGTGAAAATTTAACTACTAGCAAAAATTAAATATCCAAATAAAATAGTAAATAAGGGAAAGAGTTGGAGGGAGTGTACCGAATTTGGCAATAAATTAAACACTTGATGATTTCGCAACTCCAGTGTTACCACGAAGTAACGTCAATTGTTCAAAGTTTGAAGTTCAATCGTTTCAAACTTTAAATAATAAGTAATACGATAAATTAAGGTCCAAAAAAAATGAGACCCAAATAGTTAATTGCACTTTAGGTGAAGAATGAGAGAATGATAATTGAGAATATGGGTTTGAGAAATGAGAGATGAGTGAAGAAATGAAGAAGGGGGGGGGGGGTATTAATAGTTTTCCAAATGTCTAAATTAGTAATTACTAAGAGTGTTATTTATTAAAAAAAATTGCCCCAAAAGGGATATTTATGCAATCCAGTCGTTGGGCAACTGACAAATTTAAGCTGAACGTTTCATGTCACTTTAAAATATAAAAATAAATAAACACGAGATTTATAGTCGTTGAACCGGTCCGGGTCGGGCCAGTTAACTTGTTCAATAATATGTTTCATTGTCCGGGTTTGACCGATCCGGTTAACCAGATATTTTTTGTTAAATGGACCAACCCCACTAACCCAGCCCACCCGACCCCCTAACTACCAATCTGGAGCGGTTCGGGTTACAACCGGTCTGGGCGGGTTCGATTTTCAACCGGTCTAGGCCGGTCTGGAAACAGGTCAACACGGCCTATTAAAAAGGTTTAGCCAAAAATGGCAACATAGCCGTCCCAGGGAACGAAGTACCTCCATTTGACCTCGATGGAGTCCCAATCGTAGACCCAATCGACGTTAGTTCCCATGTTTCCATCAATGCAAATCTGGTCGTTGGCCTGGAGAATATCGTCCGCAGAGACGTTCGATCAGTCGGTGAGATGCACATGGCGGCAAAAAAGGGGGGATCAGCGTTCGAGTGATATTCTTAGAAAATGACGAGATTGAGTTGGTGTTATTCATGAAATTTGCGGATATCTTGTCCAAAGGGGCAATTTTATGGTACAATAACTCTCCTCCAAATTCTATTTATTCATTTGTTATGCTTGTAGATACCTTCGTTAAAGTAAAGGGGTGCTTAGGGAGTTCGTGTCGAGATTCCAGATGGAGCAAAATTCCCCCGGTCTGTCATGACCCAAATTCCCAACCCACAGGATCATGATGGCGCCTAACACCGCACTTGCTAGGCAAGCCAATGCTAGAACTTGATTAGCTATTTTCTTTGAATATTTACTTAAACACAATGAGATAATTTAAAATAAACTAAATCTAATAATTCCAATAAATGTAGTGAGGAATAGTATTCGATATGATGAAATGAACCACGAACTAAAACCAACTATATAACTACCCAGGGTCTGGTGTCACAATTCACGAACTACCAAGAATACTACAAACAATGGTCTGAAAGAATATATCTCTATTTTGAAAGAAATAAAACAGCGTCTATAAAGTAAAGAGAAGACTCCAGGAATCTGCGGACGCCAGCAGATCTACCTCGTGTCTCTGAACAATGATGTCAGCAACAAAAAATCCCCTAACTCTGGTCGGTACCTGGATCTGCACAAAAGAGTGCAGAGTGTAGTATCAGTACAACCGACCCCATGTACTGAGTAAGTGTCGAGCATAAACTCGACGAAGTAGTGACGAGGCTATGGCGGGGCGTTAAAAATATAACTCGTGAACAATGTATAATAAAGCAAGAAAGAAATAATAATAATAATAATAATAATAAACTAAATAACCAATAACTTGCAACAGTAAATAAAAACAACACGGATAATTCTTTTCAAATATCAGCTATAATCAACTCCTAAAATTTTCCAAGTTTTGATTTAAATCACAGTAAAAAAAATCAGAGTATGAAAAACCTTTTTAACAAAACCGGAGTTTTCCAAAACCTTATTTTTGAAAATCAGTAAAACATAATTATTCTCCCTTATCTATCCTTGTTGCGGCATGCAACCCGCTCCCACCTATCCACCTTTATTTCTCCTCCCTATATATATATCGCCCTTATTTCTCCTGTTGCAACGTGCAACCCAATCCCACCTGTCCACCTTTATTGCTCCTCCCTATATATATATCACCCTTATTTCTCCTGTTGCAACGTGCAACCCGATCCCACCTGTCCACCCTTATCACTCCTTGTTGCGGCGTGCAACCCGCTCCCACCAGACATATCATATCAGTTTATTTACGAAAACTTTCACAATTCAGTCCAAGCCTTTCACAATATTTTTGTATCAACAAATGTAAACAAAACCTATAAAACTCATAAACTTCATCAACTATCATTTCACAGAAACCAACCGGAAGTTATATACATATCGTAACACTGACATCCTGCTCGATCCTTATGTAACATAATAAAACCAAGAGAACAACCAACACTTCCAAAATACTTGAAACTAATACTTAAAAATAAGTTAACGAATCTAAATAGACATATAAAATCAATGATCATGAAACAACTAAGCCTGGAAGCAAATAATTGGAAAAAAGGAAGGGACCATGTTCAACAAATAATTTAGTGGTGCATAGATACTCGTCACCTCACCTATACACCACGCACATGCAAATTCACATAGCATTTAAGTTGAGGATTCCTATTCCCTAAAGTCAAGGTTAAACCAAGCAGTTACGTTAAATTCGCAGGCCACTCATTGCTCAATTACCGCTTTTCCTTTAGAATTTTGCTCTAATCTGCTCGAATCTAATCATAATCAGCTCAATATAATTAATTTATGCTAAAGGAACTAACTTTACTGAAAAATCATTGTTTCCTAAGTTTTCTAAAAAAAAGTTAAAACCCGACCCCGGGCTCTCTTGGTCCAAACTCGGGGTTCGGACCAACTTTCATTTACCCATTCACCCCCGAGCCAGAATATGAAATTAGTTCGAAATACGACCCCAATTCAAGGTCAAAATTCAATTTTTACAAAATTCCCTAATTCTACCCAAACCCTCAATTTTGTACCATGAAAATTCTTAATTTTTGATTGAAAAGTGATGAAAAACATTGGGTAATTGAAAGAGAATAGTTTAGAATTGTTTACAAGACTTTGGGGATGAATTTGTGTGAAGAAACTCGCCTCTAGTTCTTTGTAGTTCGAAAAATATGAAGAAAGAGGTTCTGCCCGTTTTAAAATTTGATTTTATATAACTGGACAGGCCTTCATCGCCTTTGCGATAGGCCTGTCGCGTTCGCATAGGGTCAGGCCCAAATGACCTTCTATTTGCGGTGACCTGGCCGCGTTCACATAGGAGAAATGGGCTACTCCTTCCCCAGGCCCACTTACACTTCGTGTTCTCGTGGTCCAGAATGCATTCGCGAAGCTTTAACCCACATGTGTTTCGCGTTCGCGTCCTGAGCTCCGTATTCGCGAAGAAAAAAATTTCCCCAGTGCACCTATACTCTACATGTTCGCGAGTGAAGCAACATGAACGCGAAGAACACTTCGGCTGTGCACCAGAAACAGCAAAAACAACAGACTTTAACATGTTCCAAACATCCCGTAGCCTATCCGAAACTCACCAGAGCCCTCGGGGCTCTAGACCAAACATGCACTCAAGTCTAAAAACATCATAAAGACTTGATCGTGCGATCAAATCATGAAAATAACATCTAAAACTATGAATTTAATCTCAAAACTCATAATTTTTCTCAAGAACACTTAACTTTCACTATTTCTCACACGGACATCCGAATCACGTCAAATAAATTTCGATTCTCACAAAATTTCACATATAAGGCTTAAACATCATACCAAACCCGTATTGAGCTCCGGAACCAAAATACGGGCCCGATACCAATGGTTTCAAACATTAATTAATTATTATATTTCATTAATAATCTAGCAAAACAATTTTCTTTAAGAATTGATTTCTAAGGCTAGGGACCTCGGAATTCAATTCCGGGCATACGCCCAAGCCCCATATTTTACTGCGGACCTCCCGGAATCGTCGTAACACGGATCAAGGTCCGTTCACTAAAAAAAGTTGAACCAAGTTTTAAATTCCAAAAATTATTATTTCTCATATTTTCACTTAAAAGCTTTCCGGTTTCATGCCCAGACTGTACACGCAAATCGAGGTAATTAAAATTAGTCTTTTTATGGATAATAAGCCTAGAACGAAGTCTTAATTCATAAAAATGACCCCTTGGGTCATCAAAATCTCCACCTCTAAAACAAACGTTCGTCCTCGAACGGACATAAAAAATTACATGAATTGGCAAATAAGTGCAGATATATTCTCTGCATGTACGACTCGGACTCCCAAGTAGGTGCCTCAACAGGCTGACCCCTCCACTATACTCGAACTGAAAGGTAACTCTTTGATCTGAACTGACGAACCTGCTGGTCTAGAATGGCTACCGGCTCCTCCTCGTAATTTAAATATTTGTCCAATTGGACAGAGCAGTAATCTAACATGTGGGACGGGTCACCATGATATTTCTGGAGCATAGATACATGGAATACCGGATGAATGGAAGATAACCCTGGAGGTAACGCAAGTATATAAACTACCTCCCCCACTCTATCAATAATCTCAAATGGTCCGATATACCTAGGACTCAACTTGCCCTTCTTCCCAAATCTCATTACACCCTTCATGGGCGATACCCGAAGTAATAATCTTTCTCCAACCATGAGTGCTACATCCCGAACCTTACGATCTGCGTAACTCTTTTTCCTAGGCTGAGCTGCACGAAGTCGATCCTGTATAATCTTGACCTTATCTTAGGCCTCCTGAACTAAGTCTGTACCCAATAACCGAGCCTCTCCCGGCTCAAACCACTCAACTGGCGATCTACACCGTCTACCATATAACGCCTCATAAGGAGCCATCTGAATGCTTGAATGATAACTATTATTGTAGGCAAACTCCACTAACGGCAAGAATTGATCCCATGAACATCCAAAGTCAATAACACAAGCGCAGAGCATATCCTCTAGAACTTGAATTGTATGCTCGGACTGCCCATCCGTCTGAGGACGAAATGTTGTGCTCAACGCAACTCGGGTACCCAACTCTCGCTGAACTTCCCTCCAAAAGTGCGAGGTAAACTACATACCTCGATCAGAAATGATAGACACGGGCACACCGTGAAGGAGAACAATCTGTTGAACATATATCTCTGCCAACCTCTCCGAAGTGTAAGTACTTTCCACTAAAATGAAACGTGCTGACTTAGTCAACCTATCCACAATAATCCAAACGACAACGAACTTCTTCTGAGTCTGTGGGAGTCCAACACGAAGTCCATAGTGATATGCTCCCACTTCCACTCAGGAATCTTTATCTGCTGAAGTAAACCATCGGGTCTTTGATGCTCATATTTCAACTGTGGGCAATACAAACAACGAGCCACATAAACAACAATATCCTTTTTCATCCTTCGCCACCAGTAGTGCTATCGCAGGTCCTAGTACATCTTGGCAGCACTCGGGTGAATACAATACTTAGAACTGTGAGCTTCTTCAAGAATCAACTCACAAATGCCATCAAGATTGGGCACACATATACGACCCTGCATCCTCAAAACACCATCATCTCCAACGGTAACCTCCTTGGCACCACTGTGCCGAACGATGTCCCTAAGGACCATCAAGTGCGGGTCATGATCCTGCTGATCTCTGATACGCTCGAATAATAAAGACCGAGAAACTGTACAAGCTATAACATGGCTGGGAGAAATATCCAACCTCACGAACTGATTAGCCCAAGTCTGAATTTCTAAAGCTAACGGTCTCTCACTAACTGGAATACATGCAAGGCTGCCCATACTTACTGCTTTCCTACTCAATGCATCAGCCACCACATTGGCCTTTGCTGGATGATACAATATAGTGACGTGGTAATCTTTAAATAACTCTAGCCATCTCCTCTGTCCCAAATTAAGATCCTTTGCTTGAACAAGTACTGGATGGTACGATGATCTGTGTAAGCCTCGCATGACACTCCATAAAGATAGTGCCTCCGTATTTTCAATGCATGAACAATGGCTTCCAACTCTAAGCCACGGACATGATAATTCTTCTCGTGAATCTTTAACTGTCGAGACGCATATGCTATCACCCTGCCCTCTTGAATCAATACCGCTCCCAACCCAACACGGGAAGCATCACAATATACCATGAAAGATCCTGAACTTGATGGTAACACCAATACCGGTGCTGAAGTCCAGGCTGTCTTGAGCTTCTGGAAGCTCGCCTCACACTTATCCGACCATTTAAATGAGGCACCCTTCTGAGTCAATCTTGTTATCGGGGCTGCTATAGACGAGATACCCCTGTACAAAACAATTGTAGTATCCTGCCAAACCCAAGAAGCTCCTGATTTCAGTGGCTGAAGTGGGTCTAGGCCAGTTCTTAACTGCCTCTATCTTCTTAGAATCTACCTGAATACCCTCTACTGATATGACGTAACCCAAGAAAGCTACTGAATCTAACCAAAATTCACACTTTGAAAATTTTTTCATACAACTGATTATCTCTCAAAGTCTGGAGTGCTATACGGAGGTGCTGCTCATGCTCCTCCCGACTGCGGGAGTATATAAGAATATCGTCAATAACCCCCAATTACGAATGAATCCATATAAGGCTTGAAAACATGACTAATCAAATCCATAAAGGTTGCTGGGGCATTAGTCAAGCCAAAATACATCACCAAAAATTCATAGTGCCTATACCTTGTCCGAAAGGCTGTTTTAGGAACATCGGACGCCTTAATCTTCAACTGATGGTAGTCCGATCTCAGATCAATTTTTGAAAACACACTGGCACCCTAAAGCTAATCAAATAAATCATCAATTCTCGGCAATGGATACTTATTTTTGATAGTAACTTACTCAATTGTCGGCAATCTATACACATTCTAATCGATCCATCATTCTTCTTTACGAACAAAACCGGTGCACCCCAGGGCGAGACACTAGTCCTGACGAAACCTTTATCAAGCAGGTCTTGCAACTATTCTTTCAATTCTGGTGGGGCCATCCGGTATGGAGGAATAGGAATGGGCTGAGTGCCCGGAGCAACATCAATACAAAAATCTATATCCCTACCGGGTGGCATCCCCGGAAAGTCTGCAGGAAACACTTCGGGAAACTCCCAAAAAAAGGCACTAGCTCTATTGAATAAACCTCGGCATCAGAATCACGGATATAAGACAAATAAGCCAAACATCCTTTCTCAACCATGCGACGAGCCTTGGCATAAGAAATCATTTTCTGGGAGAATTACCAGGAGTCCCTTTCCATTCTAACCGAGGTAATCCCGGCAAAACTAAAGTAACTGTCTTGGCGTGACAATCCAACATGGCATAATAAGGTGACAACCAATCCATGCCCAATATAACATCAAAATCGACCATGTCATGAAGCAAAAGGTCTACACTAGTTTCAAGACCCTCAATAATGACTACACACGAACGATATACACGATCTACAACAATAGCATTTCCCCCACCAGCGTAGACACATAAACAGGGACACTCAAAGAATCGCGGGGCACAACCAAATACGAGGCAAAATAGGATGACACATAAGAATAAATAGACCCCGGATCAAACAAAACTGAAGCATCTTTATGACAAATTTAAATGGTACCTGTGACAACTACATCAGAGGACTCCGCCTCGGATCTGGTTGGAAATGCATACAATCGGGGCTAGGCCCCACCACCTTGAATTGTATCACCTGGAGGACCCATGATAGGTTGTCCTCCACCTCTAACGGGCTGGCGTCCAACTCTAGCATGCTGACCTCCACATCTAACACTCTGAACTCTACATCTGACTACCTGACCCCTACCCCTGGCTGGCTGGGCAGGTAGTGCTACAATTGGTGCCGGAACTAAAGCACGAGAATTTTGATACTGAGGCTGATTACCCAAAAATTTCGGACAAGATCTCCGAATGTGCCCATATTCACCACACTCATAACACCTATCCAGATACTGAGGTTGACCCTGATGAACTAGCTAACCAGGATAATAACTTTGAAGAGGAGGTGCTCTGATAGGGGTTGACTGATCACAATAAGGCAAGTAAGAGCCACGACCACCTGAGGTACCATGGGATGTCTGAAGTGCTGAATTAAATGGCTTGGAAGAATGGCCTCTACCTAGAGTATCTCCGCCTCCAGACGAGGTAAAGCTGAATCTACCGGAATGGCGAGGTCTCTTGTCTGAACCCTGATCTCTCAATCTAAGAACCATCTCAACCCTCCTAGCACATTGGTTGCATCTTGAAATGAAATCTCAGTCCCTGTCTCCTTAGCCATCTGCAACTTGATGGGCTGGGCAAGGCCCTTAATAAATCTCCTAACCCTCTCTCTCTCTGTGGGCAATAGAAGAATATCATGCCAAGCCAAATCCACAAAACGATTCTCATATTGGGTAATTGTCTTGCTGCCCTGCTGAAGACGCTCAAACTGACGACTCTTCTCTTCTCTAGTAGTGATAGGCAAAAACTTCTCCAAAAAGAGGTGATAAAACTGATCCCAAGTCAGAGCAGGCGACCCAGCTGGTCTAGTCTACAAATAATCCCTCCACCATTTCTTGGCGCAACCAGTCATCTAAAACGCGACGAAGTCGACCCCGTTGGTCTCCAAAATACCCATATTACGAAGAACCTCATGACAGTTGTACAGATATTCCCGAGGATCCTCTGAAGTAGCACCACTAAAGTGAACGGGGAAAAGCTTGATGAACCTGTCCAATCTCCACAAAGCATCAAAATTCATAGCTGCCACTAAAATGAAACGTGCTGACTTAGTCAACCTATCCACAATAATCCAAACGATGATGAACTTCTTCTGAGTCTGTGGGAGTCCAACACGAAGTCCATAGTGATATGCTCCCACTTCCACTCAGGAATCTTTATCTGCTGAAGTAAACCATCGGGTCTCTGATGCTCATATTTCAACTGTGGGGAATTCAAACAACGAGCCACATAAACAACAATATCCTTTTTCATCCTTCGCCACCAGTAGTGCTATCGTAGGTCCTAGTACATCTTGGCAGCACTCGGGTGAATACAATACTTAGAATTGTGAGCTTCTTCAAGAATCAACTCACAAATGCCATCAAGATTGGGCACACATATACGACCCTGCATCCTCAAAACACCATCATCTCCAACGGTAACCTCCTTGGCACCACTGTGCCGAACAATGTCCCTAAGGACCATCAAGTGCGGGTCATCATCCTGCTGATCTCTGATACGCTCGAATAATAAAGACCGAGAAACTGTACAAGCTATAATATGGCTGGGAGAAATATCCAACCTCACGAACTGATTAGCCCAAGTCTGAATTTCTAAAGCTAACGGTCTCTCACCAACTGGAATACATGCAAGGCTGCCCATACTTATAGCTTTCCTACTCAATGCATCAGCCACCACATTGGCCTTTGCTGGATGATACAATATAGTGACGTAGTAATCTTTAAATAACTCTAGCCATCTCCTCTGTCCCAAATTAAGGTCATTTGCTTGAACAAGTACTGGATGGTACGATGATCTGTGTAAGCCTCGCATGACACTCCATAAAGATAGTGCCTCCGTATTTTCAATGCATGAACAATGGCTTCCAACTCTAAGCCACGAACATGATAATTCTTCTCGTGAATCTTTAACTGTCGAGACGCATATTCTATCACCCTGCCCTCTTGAATCAATACCGCTCCCAACCCAACACGGGAAGCATCACAATATACCATGAAAGATCCTGAACTTGATGGTAACACCAATACCGGTGCTGAAGTCCAAGCTGTCTTGAGCTTCTAGAAGCTCACCTCACACTTATCCGACCATTTAAATGAGGCACCCTTCTGAGTCAATCTTCTCATCGGGGCTGCTATAGACGAGATACCCCTGTACAAAACAATTGTAGTATCCCGCCAAACCCAAGAAGCTCCTGATTTCCGTTGCTGAAGTGGGTCTAGGCCAGTTCTTAACTGCCTTTATCTTCTTAGAATCTACCTAAATACCCTCTACTGAGGTGCTGCTCATGCTCCTCCCGACTGCGGGAGTATATAAGAATATCGTCAATAACCCCCAATTACGAATGAATCCACATAAGGCTTGAAAACTCGACTAATCAAATCCATAAAGGCTGTTGGGGCATTAGTCAAGCCAAAAGACATCACCAAAAATTCATAGTGCCTATACCTTGTCCGAAAGGCTATTTTAGGAACATCGGACGCCCTAATCTTCAACTGATGGTAGTCCGACTCAGATCAATTTTCGAAAACACACTGGCACCCTAAAGCTAATCAAATAAATCATCAATTCTCGGCAGTGGATACTTATTTTTGATAGTAACTTACTCAATTGTCGGCAACCTATACACATTCTAATCGATCCATCATTCTTCTTTACGAACAAAACTGGTGCATCCCAGGGCGAGACACTAGTCCTGACGAAACCTTTATCAAGCAGGTCTTGCAACTATTCTTTCAATTCTGGTGGGGCCATCCGGTATGGAGGAATAGGAATGGGCTGAGTGCCCGGAGCAACATCAATACAAAAATCTATATCCCTACTGGGTGGCATCCCCGGAAAGTCTGCAGGAAACACTTCGGGAAACTCCCAAAAAAAGGCACTAGCTCTATTGAATAAACCTCGGCATCAGAATCACGGATATAAGACAAATAAGCCAAACATCCTTTCTCAACCATGCGACGAGCCTTGGCATAAGAAATCATTCTGCTGGGAAAATGACCAGGAGTCCCTTTCCATTCTAACCGAGGTAATCCCGGCAAAACTAAAGTAATTGTCTTGGCGTGACAATCTAACATGGCATAATAAGGTGACAACCAATCCATGCCCAATATAACATCAAAATCGATCATGTCATGAAGCAAAAGGTCTACACTAGTTTCAAGACCCTCAATAATGACTACACACGAACGATATACACGATCTACAACAATAGCATTTCCCCCACCGGCGTAGACACATAGACATGGACACTCAAAGAATCGCGGGGCACAACCAAATACGAGGCAAAATAGGATGACAAATAAGAATAAATAGACCCCGGATCAAACAAAATTGAAGCATCTTTATGACAAACTGAAACGGTACCTGTGACAACTGCATCAGAGGACTCCGCCTTGGCTCTGGTTGGAAATGCATACAATCGGGGTTGGGCCCCACCACCTTGAACTGTATCACCTGCAGGACCCATGATAGGTTGTCCTCCACCTCTAACGGGCTGGCGTCCAACTCTAGCATGCTGACCTCCACATCTAACACTCTGACCTCTACCTCTGACTACCTGACCCCTACCCCTGGCTGGCTGGGCAGGTGGTGCTATAGTTGGTGCCAGAACTAAAGCACGAGAATTTTGGTACTGAGGCTGATTACCCAAAAATTTCGGACAAGATCTCCGAATGTGCCCATATTCACCACACTCATAACACCTATCCATATACTGAGGTTGACCCTGATGAACTAGCTAACCAGGATAATAACTTTGAAGAGGATGTGCTCTGATAGGGGTTGACTGATCACAATAAGGCAAGTAAGAGCCACGACCACCTGAGGTACCATGGGATGTCTGAAGTGCTGAATTAAATGGCTTGGAAGAATGGCCTCTACCTAGAGTATCTCCGCCTCCAGACGAGGTAACGCTGAATCTACCGGAATGGCGAGGTCTCTTGTCTGAACCCTGACTCTCAATCCAAGAACCATTTAAACCCTCCTAGCACATTGGTTGCATCTTGAAATGAAATCTCAGTCCCTGTCTCCTTAGCCATCTGCAACTTGATGGGCTGGGCAAGGCCCTTAATAAATCTCCTAACCCTCTCTCTCTATGTGGGCAATAGAAGAATAGCATGACAAGCCAAATCCACATAACGATTCTCACACTGGGTAACAGTCTTGCCGCCCTGCTGAAGACGCTCAAACTGACGACTCTTCTCTTCTCTAGTAGTGATAGGCAAAAACTTCTCCAAAAAGAGGTGATAAAACTGATCCCAAGTCAGAGCAGGCGACCCAGCTGGTCTAGTCTACAAATAATCCCTCCACCATTTCTTGGCGCAACCAGTCATCTAAAACGCGACGAAGTCGACCCCGTTGGTCTCCAAAATACCCATATTACGAAGAACCTCATGACAGTTGTACAGATATTCCCGAGGATCCTCTGAAGTAGCACCACTAAAGTGAACGGGGAAAAGCTTGATGAACCTGTCCAATCTCTACAAAGCATCAAAATTCATAGCTGCCCCTATCAATCGGGGCTGAGTCCTGCCCCTACCTCGACCTCTGATGTGGCCTCGGCCTCTGCCCCTAATGGGAGCTGCTGCTGCTGGAAGACCGGATTATTGGTCAGCGAAAGAAGAACCATGTGTTCTTGCCATCTGCGAGAGAGTAGAAGAGTTCAATCAGTATTTGAGATACCAAGAATCGCACGACAGAGTAGATATAAAAACTCAATTTTTTCCTAACTTCATAGCCTCTGGGAGATAAGTACAGACGTCTCCATACTAATCCCTCAGACTCTATCAAGCTTGTTCGTGAATTGTGAGACCTATGCAACCTAGTGCTCTGATACTAACTTGTCACGACCCAAATTCCCAACCCACTGGATTGTGATGGTGCCTAACACCACACTTGCTAGGCAAGCCAATGTTAGAACTTGATTAGCTATTTTCCTTTGAATATTTACTTAAACACTGAGATAATTTAAAATAAACTAAATCTATGAATTTCCAATAAATGTAGTCAGGAATAATATTCGATGATGAAATGAATCACGAACTAAAACCAACTATATAACTACCCAGGGTCTGGTTTCACAATTCAAGAACTACTAAGAATACTATAAACAATGGTCTGAAAGAATATATCTCTGTTTTGAAAGAAATAAAACATCATCTATAAAGTAAAGAGAAGACTTTAGGAATCTGCGGACGCCAACAGATCTACCTCGTGTCTTCGAACGATGATGTCAAATACAAAAAAATTCCCTAACTCTGGCCCGTACCTGTATCTGCACAAAAAAGTGCAGAGTGTAGTATCAGTATAACCGACCTCATGTACTGAGTAAGTGTCGAGCCTAACCTCGACGAAGTAATGACGAGGCTACGGCGGGGCATTAACAATATAACCTGTGAACAATATATAATAAATCAAGAAATAAATAATAATAATAATAAACTAAATAACCAGTGACTTGAAACAGTAAATAAAAGCAACACGGATAATTCTTTTCAGATATCAGCTATAATCAACTCCTCAAATTTTCCTAGTTTTGATTTAAATCATAGTAAAAAAAAAATCAGAGTATGAAAAACCTTTTCAACAAAACCAGAGTTCTCCAAATCCTTATTTTTGAAAATCAATAAAACATAATTATTCTCCCTTATCTCTGCTTGTTAAGGTGCGCCACCCGCACCCACTTGTCCACCCTTATTGCTCCTCCATATATATCACCTTTATTTCTCCTGTTGCAGCGTGCAACCCCATCCCACATGTCTACCCTTATCACTCCTTGCTGCAGCGTGCAACCCGATCCCACCAGACATATCATATCACTTTATTTACGAAATCTTTCACAATTCAGGCCAAGCCTTTCACAATATTTTTGTATCAACAATTATAAACAGAAGCTGTAAAACTCATAAACTTCATCAATTATCATTCCACAACGAAACCAATCGGAAGTTATATACATATCATAACACTGACATCCTACTCAATCCTTATGTAACATAACAAAACCAAGAGAACAGCCAACACTTCCAGAATACTTGAAACAATAATTAACAATAAGTTAACGAATCCAAATAGATATATAAGCATCAATGATCATGAAACAACTAAGCCCGGACGCAAATAATTGGGAACAAGGAAGGGACCATGTTCAACAAATAATTTAGTGGTACATAGATACTCGTCACCTCAGATATACACCACACACATGCAGATTCACATAGCATTTAAGTTGGGGATTCCTATTCCCTCAAGTCAAGGTTAAACCAAGCACTTACCTCAAATTCGCTGGCCACTCACTGCTCAAGTGCCGCTTTTCCTTTAGAATTTTGCTCTAACCCACTCGAATCTAATCATAATCAGCTCAATATCATAAATTTATGCTAAAGGAACTAAGTTTACTGAAAAATCATTGTTTTCCTAAGTTTTCTCAAACAAAAAGTTAAAACTCAACCCCGGACCCTCTTGGTCCAAACTCGGGGTTCGGACCAACTTCCGTTTACCCATTCACCCCCGAGCCCGAATATGCAATTAGTTTCAAAATCCGGCCCCAATTCGAGGTCAAAATTTGATTTTTACAAAATTTCCTAATCTACACACCCTCAATTTCTACCATGAAAATTCTTAATTTTTGATTGAAAAGTGATGAAAAATATTGGGTAATTAAAAAATAAGAGTTTAGAATTATTTACCAACACTTTGGGGATAAATTTGTGTTAAGAAAATCGCCTCTAGGTCTTTGAAGGCATGGGGCAGATAGTTATGGTAGTTGTGGTGGATAAGTTTGTTGTTGTGGTTGAGAATGATGGTGGTGGGGGTAGTGGGGATGGTAGGTGAGGATTGTCGATAATGGTGGTGGCGATGATTGAGTATAGTGGTGGTGGTGGGTGGCATGGTGATAGGTGATAATGGTAGACGATGACGACAATAAATAATGAATGTGGATGATAGCATCTTAATGATATTAAGTCTTTGCTATCTATCTTAATCATACAGACCTATTCTCACTCATTAAGTGATTGTGAAGTAAAAAAAACACACTTAAGATTAAGACGTCTGAATCTAAATACACATCTGAATATCAAGATGTGTATTAAGATTAAGACGTCTGAATCTAAATACACATCTGAATATCAAGATGTGTATTAAGATTAAGACGTCCGAAGCTGAATACAGATCTTAATATATTAAGATGTGTATTAAGATATGAATAGAAATAATTAAGATTTTTTTATTTTTATATAAAATTTATCTTTATTTGAAAATTAATAAACATAAATTCAAATGAAATACTAATTAATCTAATATTCTATCAATAAAATATATAGTTTTTTAAAATATGATAGTTGTTGGTGGTGATGGCTAATAGGTGAATGCCGAGTAGAGGCGGTGGTTAGTTGTAGTTTTGGTTGATGAAGGTGGTTCATGCTAGTAGCTAGTAGTGATTGGTAGCGGTGGAGATTATTATTGAGTATGGTGGGGGTGGGTGGTGATAGTTAATAATGGCGAGTGGTGGTAGCAGTTGTGACTGAGAAAGGTGGTGGGTGGGTGGTGGTAGTTTATAATAATGGGAAGTGTCGGCTGTGGTTATTGATGGTGATGGGGTGGTCAGTTGTGGTAGTTGAGGTTGATGAGTGTTGATTGTGGGTGAGAATGATATATGGTGGTCGGAGTGGTGGGGATAGTGCGAGGTGATGGTCGATAATGGTGGCGGCTAAGATTGAGGATAATGGTGGCATGGTGGTGGTGGGGGTGGTGGGGGTGATTGAGTATGGTGGTGGTGGTATCATGGTGGTAGTTGATAATGGTAAGCGGTGGAGGCAGTTAATAATGAATATGTGATAGCATCTTAATGAAATTAAGTCTCTGTTATAGATCTTAATCATACAGACTTATTCAGACCCATTAAGTGGTTGTGAAGTAAAAAAACAAACACACTTAATGATTAAGATCTGAATAATTAAGATTCAGACTTTAAAAACAAACGCACTTAATGTTTTAGATCTGAATGATTAAGATTCAGACCTCCATTAAGTGCAAACAAATGAGGCCTAAGATCTGAATGATTAAGATTCAGACTTTAAAAACAAACGCACTTAATATCTGAGATCTGAATGAGTAAGATGCAAACCTCCATTACGTACAAACAAATAAGGCCTAAGTCTTATAGTATTATGAGATCTCATGTTCAATCTACGGTTCTTGCTTTTTCTCCCTTCCTTTTCTGCTTTTTTTAATTACTTCGTCTCAAATTATCTGTCGTGCTTATCTTTTACATGTCCCTTAAGAAAATATTAAATAGGAGAGATTTTTAACTATGTTATCCTTATTTATTTCTTATGATATAATCATTCTTTATTTAATATGTACCGACCCGATCGATCGTTCCGAGAGTGTTAGCCCCGTTCCCCCATTTCTGCTTCATTATATGTGGTTAAACTCTATTATGATGTGTTAGGTTGGTTGGCTCGGGTTCCGAGCGAATTTGGAGTGAAATGAGACACTTGGTCTCTTAGTTAGAAAAGTGAACTGGAAGTTGACTTATGAGTAAACGAATTTGGATAGGGATTTTTATGATTCGGGTAGCTTCGTTGGGTGATTTTAGGTTTAGGAGTGTGTCCGGAATGTAATTTGGAGGTCCGTGGTAGAATTAGGCTTGAATTGGCAAAAGTTAAAAATTTGGCGATTTTGGTCGGCATTGGAAAATTATCTATCGGGGTCGGAATGGAATTCCGGAAGTTGGAACAGGTCCATAGTGTCATTTTTGATGTGTGTGCAAGATTTCAGGTCAATCGGATGTGGTTTGGTTGGTTTCGGCATCGTCAACGAATTTCGGAAGTTTAGAAATCTTTAGGCTTGAATTCGGGGTTAATTTTGTATTTTGAGATTGTTTTGGGTGATTCGAAGGCTCGACTAAGTTTGTATGATGTTATGGGATGTGTTGGTATGTTTGGTTGAGGTCCCGAGGGCCTCGGGGTGAGTTTTAGACCATTTCTAGGCCATTTCTAGTTGCTGATTTTTGGCTTCAGGGGTGTACAATGCGTTAGCATAGATCTGAACGCGTTAGTACAGAGAAAATTTCGGAAAATTTAGTTGTGCTATGCGCTTGCTTAAGTCTTCCCGCGATCGCATAGAGTAAAATTTCTGTTGCACTAACCTGACTATGGAAACTTATAACTCACAGTCTATAAGGAATTCGATGATGATCCAAAAATGAAAATTGTAGCCCTTGAAGTCTAGGTCTCAGAAAGTCAAACCAATTTTAATTTGAGGTTTTTTACAAAAAGTTGTGACCAATATACTAGAAGTTGTCCAGAAGAGTTGGAGAAGGCTGTTGGAATAATTTGTTCTACACGATCGCGTGGTAAAAGAAGGGTTGGAAAATTTTGTGCTTCGCTATCGCATTAGTTTGTCCGCGATAGAATAGGGTAAATGCCCGAGCAGATTATAAAATACTCTATTTTGAGGGTTTCAACCATTTTTGCTTTTTTGGAGCTATGGAGCTCGGATTGAGGCGATTTATTAAGGGAATTTTCAAACAAGTGATTGGGGTAAGTGTTTTTCACTTAATTTTAGTTAAATTCTATGATTGTGTCTTGATTTTTGTCATCTAAATTGGGAATTTGGGGTGAAAATTTGGAGAAAAATAGAGGAAAATTAGAGAGTTTATTTTGGGGAATTAAATGGCCATTTGATGTCGGAGTTTGATCAATTTGTTATGGGTAGACACGTGAGGGAATAAGGATTCTTTTTTTTTGTCAGATTCCGCGACGTGGGCCCGGGGTCGGGTTGGCCAATTTCAGGATTTTTTATTTTATTTGATAATTTTCGCATGGGCTTTGTTCCTTTAGCATGTATTTATGATATAATACTGATTTTGGATAGATTCAGAGTGATTTAAGGACGAGTCGAGCGGCAAGGGCATCACGGAGTAGATTCTTGTCCGATTTGAGGTAAGTAATGACTGTAAATCTTGTCCTAAGGGTATGAAACCCTGAATTTCACATTGTTTCACTATTTTGAAGTGGCACACATGCTGGATGACGAGCGTGTGGCGTGAACCGTTGGGGATTGTGACTTGGTTCGTCCCGTAGCAACTATTAAGTTGCTTATTTTATTGCAAACCATATGATATTTTATGTTATAGAGAGTATCGCTACGTTTTGGGTTGAATGCCGTATTTGGGCCTCGTGCCAAGTTGTATGGACCCTTAGGGGCTTTACTACTATTTCCTCACTGTTTTGATCTAAAATCTGTACTAAGTCATGCTATGTTTTTTACTGATTTCATAACTCAGTCTTATTTACTCCGTTTTGATGCATATACTGATATTTGGGCTGAGCACCCTATTTTATTGATAGCCCGAGCGGCTTGAGAAGTTTCTGACTGAGTGAGGCTGAGGGCCTGTGCTGTGATGATATTATGGGATCGGGCTATGCGCGGTAGCATTTTATTACTGATTCATGATTATGTGAGGCTGAGGGCCTGATTGACTATGCCACGAGACAACTTATTATAGCGATTGGGCTCTAAGAGCCCCTATGGAGTTTGTACACTCCCAGTGAGCGCAAGTACTTACTGAGTGCGAGTGTCGAGGAACGGGTGATCGAGAGGCATGAGTGGTTGTGAGGTTGTCTGACAGGCTGATTAAGAGTGATTGTGAGGTATGCCCTAGGGGACGATTCTGAGTGATGTTATGCCTGAGGGGTAGTTTATGATACTTGTTTTTTCTCGAGAGGCTATTTATGATTTTTATCACTTTTACTCTAAACTTCTGGAATTTCTGTTGAAACTGTTGGAAAAAAAATTTCAAATGATTGTTACTGAAATCGACTTTTAAGCATGATGATTTGACATTTGTACTGTTGGGAAGAAGAGTTGTACTTACTATGAATTTATAACATGTACTTATGTGTTTCTTACTGCTCAGACCTTAATTACATTTATTACTTACCGAGTTGGCGTACTCACATTACTCCCCGCACCTTGTGTGCAGATTCAAGTGCTAGGGCATCAGAGTGAGAGCTGATTTTCCTATCTCACAGTTCTACGGTGATTTGCGAGGTAGCTGCACGACGTGCTCAACCTTGCCTTCTCCTTCTTACTTTTATAGCGTTTATTTTTCCCAAACTTGTATTTTATTTAGATGCTCATGACTAGAGACTTCCGGATTTTGGGCTATATTTAATGTTTGGTATATCCTTACTTGTTTTGAAATTCTTAAACGGTAATTTTAGTAATGACTTAAGCGAAAGGTTTCTTTATGCTGTAAGTAGTGAATTGGCTAGCCTAGTATCACGATAGGCGCCATCACGACCGGGGCATTTTGGGGTCGTGACAAGTTGGTATCAGAGTCTAGGTTACATAGGTTTCACGAGTCATGAGCAGGTTTAGTAGAGTCTTGCGGATGGGTACGGAGACGTCTATACGTATCTTCGAGAGACTGCGGAACCCTTAGGAAAAATCTCACATTCTTGAATTCATGTTGTGCGAATCCATTTATTCAGCCAAAAGCGTAACTCTTTATATTCCTTTCATGTATTCGGATGCGCACGTGAGCGCTCGGTATCAGATGTTCACCGATGGCATGTGATTTCCATGGATGAGTTGCCAGGTTGATTTTTAGCATGTTGACATGTAACGACCCGACCGGTCGTTCCGAGAGTTATAGCCCCATTGTCCCCATTCATGCATCTTTATGTGTTGTTCCGCTGTGTGGAGTTGTATCGGGTTAGTTGGTTCGGGTTCGGAGTAGTTTTGGAGTGATATGAGACACTTGGTCTCTTAGTTAGAAAGCTAAGTTAGAAAAGTCAATCGGAAGTTGACTTATGAGTAAACGAATTTGGATTAGGATTTTTATAATTCTGATAGCATCTTTGGGTGATTTTAGGTTTAGGAGTGTGTCCGGAATGGAATTTGGAGGTCCGTGGTAGAACTAGGCTTGAATTGGCGAAAGTTAGAAATTTGGCGATTTTGGTCGGCAGTGAAAAAATAGGTATCGGGGTCGAAATGGAATTTTGGAAGTTGGAGTAGGTTTGTAGAGTCATTTATAATGTGTGTGCAAAATTTGAGGTCATTCGGACGTGGTTGGTAGGATTCGGCGTCGTTGGCAAATTTTGGAAGTTTAGAAGTTCTTAGGCTTGAATCTAAGGTTGATTCGGTGCTTTGGTGTTTATTCGGGTGTTCCGAAGGTTCGACTAAGTTAGGGTAGTGTTATATTACTTTTGGGAATTATTGGTTGAGGTCCCGAGAGGCTCGGGTGAGTTTCGGATAGGTTTGGGTTTCGTTGTGCTCGTTTTTCTTTTGTTTCGACGTCGTTTCTACAAGCATAAATGGTACCACATTAAGAAAATGAGCTACGATTTCTGTTTTAATTGAAGCATTAGATCCGTATCATAATTACAGAGCCATAGCAAAAAGAATCGTCGAATTTGGGAATCATATGAGGAATTTATGATCATTTTACTAAATATTGGGTTGCGAGATTTTACAGATTAACTACGAAATTGCCACTGAAATCGTATTTAAGAATCTGCACTATTTGCAAATATTAAAACCTACATATTTCCCTCATTATAAGGTCAAATTGAGTGATTCAAAATCCTAACTTGACTAAAGTTTCACAAGAAATACATTGGACCATAAAAAGTGAGTTTCAGGATCGTTTGGCATGAGAAACGAGGCATAATAGCTGGCAGAAAAATATATAAAATACGTATTTGTTCTTTCGGTCATATTTTGAGTTAGGGAGCTCGGATTTGGGCGATTTTGGGGGCGATTTTCACCATATGGATTGGGCTAAGTGTTCTCTACTCGATTTTGGTTATATTTCATGAATCCATCTTCGTTTTTGGTATTTGATTGATGATTTCAAAGGGAAATTGAGGGAGTTAGGGTTTGAGTTTTTGAGAGTTTTATGTGGGGATTTGAGGGACCAAACGGAGTCCGATTCTGATAAATTTTATATGGTTAGACTCGAGAGAGGATGAGGTTTTTGATTCTTCCATTGTTGATTGATTTCGAGGCGTAGACCTGGGGGCGGTTTTTGGCCGATTTCGGATTTTTGGCATATTTATGTAGTTTTCATAGTGGAATTCGATTCTTTAGACTATGTTGATAGTAGTATTCTGATTTTTGTTAAATTCTGAGCTTTTGGAGACCGAGTCCAGAGACGAGGGCATTCAAGAGTAGGATTTTACGTTGTTAAGGTAAGTAACAGTTTTAACTCTGGCTTTGAGGGTATACACCCGGAGATTTGATATCACGTGATTGTTTGGAGGTGATACCCATGCTAGGTGAGGGGCGTGTGGGTGTGCACTACGAGGGATTGAGACTTGGTCTGTCGCGTGAGGCTATGAGGCCTATTGGCTATTATTTGTGTTTATGTGTTTACTTGTTGTTGAACTTGTTTGCCTTCATGTTAGAGATCATGCTTAGGCTTTATTCACGCTCACATTATTTGCACTCAGTCATAGGAATTATTGTACATGTTTACCTTAGTCTCTATTATTTAGTTGATATGTTGTGATACTTGATGTGGGTTGTGTCCCCTTATTTGTTCGTGATGGTGAGGCTAGAGAGGTTCATGACTGAGTGAGCCCGAGGAGCTGTTGTGAGATATTTTATATGATACGATATGATAGCATGTGAGTTGTCCGTGCGGATCCAACTACTGATACCATAACGCGTGAGTTGTCTGTGCGGATCTAGATATTAATATTATGGCACGTGAGTTGTCCGTGTGGATCCAGGTATTGATACCAAAGCGCGTAAGTTATTCGCGTAGCACGTGAGTCCAGTGGATCCGAATATTGATATTCTGGCATGTGAGTTGTCCGTGCATAGAGCTTGGGCTTTGGGAGCCTCTCCGGAGTCTGTACACACCTCCAGTAAGCGCAGGTACCTATTGAGTGCTGAGTGCGAGTGCTGAGTACCGAGTGCTGAGTGGTGGAGTGACACTGCTGTGAGGTTGTATTTACTTTTGTTGTTGCTGCATTTGCCTATTAATTTCTTTGTGGCATTTGTTGGTTTTATGCAATTTACCTGTTTATTCATGTTTTTTGTAAATTGTGAAAATAAATAATTGGACTGTGTTGCTTAGCTCGTCACTACTACTAAGTTCCTTAGTTAAATCTATTACTACTGAGTCGGTGTTACTCATAGTACACCCTGCACTTTATGTGCAAATCTAGGTGAGTTAGAGCACGGCGATCGTTGAGTTCAGGCCGGCTATATGTGGAGATTGCAAGGTAGCTGCTAGTATCCACAGGACCTTGTCACTCCTTTTGTCATTTCTTCTTTTGGACAATTAGACAGTTTATATATCTCAGTGCATAGTTTTAGATGCTCATGACTTAGTGACACCCCGATGTTTGCGGCTCATTTCCGTATTTTATATTATTTATATTTAGAGTTGGTTTAGTTTATCAGGAATTAAATTATTGAAAATGTTTTTATTAAATTCTTATAATCGTTTTAGTAGTAATATTTTTGGAAATAGGCTTGCCTTGTAACATGATAGGCGCCATCACGGCCATGGTTAGATTTTGGGTTGTGACATGATAATGGGCCAGTCTGGAGGACTTGCGGCCGTGTTTTATCTGTGACTTGAGTGCTGAGATTTCGATTGTGTGAGCACGTGCATTTGGGACTTTTGTGTTCGTTGTGTCCCTATTGGTGGGATTTTGTGGCTGGATGACTATGTGGTGAGATGTGTTCAGATTTTTTGATTACGACAAAAATAATTGGCTGGAGATGTATCAAGAACTATAGAGTGTTTGACTTCTGTCTTGAGTTAGCATATGGCCTCGAGTTGTGAGTGTAGTGAAGGACCTCTCATGCAGTTTAGTGGTGGAGTGAAGTGGATCTTCTCTTTGTGCTATGAGTTCCTGGTGATGTCTTTTGGGTTGACCAGTGCCCCACTAGCATTCATGTATTTGATTAACAGTGTATTCCAGTCGTATTTGGGCTCCTTCATTATTGTATTCATTGTTGACATTCTGGTGTACTCACATAGCCAGGAGGAGCATACTCAGTATTTGAGGATTGTATACAGAGATTGAGGTAGGAGAAGCTTTATGCAAAGTTCTCCAAGTGTGAATTTTGGCTCAGTTCAGTAGCATTCTTGGGGCATGTGGTGTCCAGTGAGAGTATTAACATTGTCAGACGAGTGTGGGGAGAGCTTTTAGATCTCAAGACTGCTTTGACCACAGCTCCGGTGTTAGTTCTGCCATCAACTTCAAGTTCTAATACCGCGTATTGTGATGCCTCGAGGATAGGCGTGGATTGTGTTTTAATGCAGGAGGATAAGTGATCGCCTAATGGCCACGATTTTTTGAAGTGTATAGAGAGATATCAGTTTTAGGCTAGGTAGGTGGGGTTATCTTCTGCGGGGTGTCCTGAGGTTGTGTGATCCTTATGTTGTTTTGTAACAAGTTCTCTTTTGCCAGTAAATGATATATGTTGCAATTTGAGTTTAGATCACTTGGGGAAGTTGGCATGACTATTACAATGGTGAATACAAGATTTGTAGACGATTTGAGATATTAGATGGTTTTTGTTATATGAGCTTACGAGGGATTTAGTTGAATCTCATTGCGGTATTATGGCGGTAATAGCGTATGGGCATTGTGAGTTATTGTTTGTTTTGATCTATGGCTTTGAGCCAAGTGGGGGAGTCTGCTAATGATTAGTTGGTTGCCCGATTATGTGTTGTATTGGTTTTAGTTTGGGGTATAATGGTGGATCAGTTATGACCTGCAGAGGTGGAGTTTTAGAATGACTTGAGTAATGGAAATTCTTGGATACAGGTTGTATTATACTCTATGGGGATATGGGTCTTATTGCATGATTGAGTTGTTATTTGTAAAGGAAGTAGTGTGCGTGAAGTAGGAATTTGCTTAGTTTCCTAGGGGTGTGGGTTCCTCCCTTGGGTGTTGGTGTAATAATGGGGTACATGTCGTTCCATCTGTTTGATCAGTTTAATTGAGAATTGCATAGAGTGGATGACTCTCGATAATGGTTCTGATGGATTCAGGGTTTATATATCATTGTGGATTCTCCATTTCGGTATCATGAAAAGGAAGGATAGTTTGAATTCATCGAAAGTCTCTTTAGAGTAGGTATTTAAGATGTGGTACTTTGGGGTGCTTAAGAGATATTCAGTGGTTTATGAGCCTTAAGGCGATGTGGTTCTGTGCTAGGGTCTCGCGTGGTGATTTCTGGGTGAGGATTTTTGTAATATGGAAAGGAGAAAGAACCAATAGGAAGGTAATTCAGAAGGGACTCGGAGAAATAGGACATCTTGGTAGTAGATTAGATCGGCATGGTAATGAGTAAGATCGGTCCTTTGGGTGCTTATGATGTGGTAAGGTTCTACATGTGATTCGTGGCAATGCCCTTGGGTTTTGGCAACCTGCGTAGCTTGGTTGAGTTAGAGGGATTCATTCCTGACAGTTTGGTTAAGTGCAAATGGATTTTTGAGAGTTCTAGATAGTCTCTACCGTAGTTTGAGATGGATATTTCCTACCGGTGTGTGGGGCATGTGGCATATTGTAATTTTCTCCAAAATAAAATCAAATGGAAAGTTCTTAGGTAATTGAGTATGTAGTTGCTTGCGACTCAGAGTGGGTTTGAGGGTTGTCTTATCGTTCATATGGTTGATTAATGGGTGCGATGTGTGGTGTAGTATTGAGATTGCGGGTGCTAGGTCACGATGCGATTTGAAAGGATGGTTTTTAAATCTTAGGTAGCATGGACGATCTCAGATGATCAGATAGATGGTGTTACTTTTAGATATGGCTTGATGAAGGTATAAGTTTCAGAAGAGGCACGGTGTTTTAATTTATGGATACTTCATTGGTGTGCCAGTACTCTCCTTATTGGTCGGCTGCTGGTATTCAAATTTGGCCTTGTAGCACATACAGATTGTAGGGGTATCCCTCGTGGTATGCTAGTGTATTGGGGGAGTATTAGACATTATTTGAGATTAGATATGGTGATTTGTGTGCTTTGAGGGTTTGGAGTCTGGGAACTCGAATGAGTAGATGGTTTCATAGTTGAGGGTTGTAGAGACGTAGCCAAGGTTAGCTAGAAGTTAGTGTGTGTTATGATTCAATCATTATGGACCTTCGGAGGCTCATTTGTCTATTGTGTGTGACCAGATTGATTGGAGTTCCTTAGTAGGCCCTTTGGGAATAGGTGCTTTGCACCGAGTCGAATTGATTGGCTTTGTAGTGCTATTGTGAGGGGCATGCCAGTTAGTGGTTGTGGGGCTTATCTGTGTTCTGGGATGATTTATGAGTTATTGTTCCCTACTACGGGGAGCTGCAATTCGTTGGTTTTAGGCACACATGGCGTGGCTCCATTGTGGTCGTATAACATGATTTGAGTAAGGTAAGTAATTGGGTATTACAGGATTGAGACGTATTTCTTATGCTCTTTCGGGTTCGTGTGGCATGGTATCGTCCGATTTTCCGTGGTTATGGTAATGCACTTTGAGTAATTGATGTCGAATTGTGCGTGGTTATTGATTTTAAGCAAGGTGGCTTAGTATTTCATGTGAACCAGCGTTTGGATGGGATCACACATTGTAGCGGAGTTATGTAGAGGTATGATCCTTGGTGTCGAATTCGTGTGTTTTGGTTCTACGATGCGTGCCAGGCTCTTAGCATGGTGTTGTGATGGTACTTGTTAAGCTGGCGGGATAGTCCTCTTATGTGAATCTTTTCTATGATTTGAGTATATTTCGGATGTTTCTATTCGGTGCACAAATTGCACAGGTTATTGCTTTGGATTGTATTGATGTGTCATGTCATTAGAGTGGTCGTGTGGGATGAGAAGAGGTCATTGGACCTAGAATGAATACTATCAGAATTGACTACAGTATGGTTGGAAGGATAATATCGGAAGTCGGCCTAGAAATCTGCTACAGTTCCTGTCAGAGAAGAGGGAGCTCCATGACTGGCTGATCGGATGAATGGTTACGAGTTTCTGCGTGTTTCTTTCATCATTGGTATATATGAAGTGTTAGAACGAGGCTTTGCTTGATAAGAGGTTATTTACCAGTATTGGGTTGTTTGAGCAGCTATTGTGGTTAGGAGTTATCGCTATGAGTGTTTGCGTCATGTGGTATATCATGTGATTAAATCTTGGGTTACGAATATGGTTTGATACAGCTTGTTCGGACTTATACAGTGTGTAGATGCGAGATTCCGAATTTATGGAAATTTTGGATATGAAAAATTTGGTTCTAAGGCTTATGGGCTAGGTTGAATTATGAAATTTCAGTTATGTTGTGTTATCAGAGCTATATGGGGTAGGGTGACGTGGGATCACCCCGGGTATGTGCGTGGTAAGGTTATTCAGAGATTTAATGGCTTTTGGAACTACTCTTGGCACGTTCGAGGACAAACGTTTGTTTAAGAGGGGAGAATGTAACGACCCGATCAGTCATTCCGAGAGTTTTAGCTCTGTTTTCCCTGTTTTGCTTTATTATATGTGGTTCAGCTTATTTATGTTGTGTTAGGTTGGTTGGCTCAGGTTCGGAGCGATTTTGGAGAGAAATGAGACATTTAGTCTCTTAAGTTAGTTATTTAGTTGGAAAAGTCAACCGGAAGTTGACTTATGGGTAAATGATTTCAGAATTGGGGTTTTATGGTTCAGATAGCTTCGGTAGATGATTTTGGACTTAGAAGTGGGTTCAGAATGTTATTCGGAGGTCCACGATAGAATTAGGCTTGAATTGGCGATATTGGATTTTTGGCGATTTCCAATCGGCAGTGGAAAATTATCTATCGGGATCGGAATGGAATTCCAGAAGTTGTAATAGGTTCGTAGTGTCATTTTTTATGTGTGTGCAAAATTTCAGGCCATCGGACGTGGTTTGGTTGGTTTCGGCATCATTGGCGAATTTTGGAATTTTAGAAATCCGTATGCATGAATTCAGGGTTAATTTGGTATTTTGATGTTGTTTTGGGTTATTCGAAGGCTCGACTAAGTTTGTATGATGTTATGGGATGTGTTGGTATGTTTGGTTGAGGTCCCGAGGGCCTCAGGGTGAGTTTTGAACCATTTCTAGTTGCTGGTTTTTGGCTTTTGGGGTGTACAGTGCATTAGCATAGATCTGGACGTGTTAGCATAGAGAAAATTTGGAAAATTTAGTTGTGCTATGCGATTGTGTAAGTCTTCCCGCGTTCGCATAGAGTAAAATGTCTGTTGCACTGACCCGACTATGGAAGCTTATAACTAACAATCTATAAGGAATTTGAAGATGATCCAAAAATGAAAGTTTAGCACTTGATGTCTAGTTTTCAGAAAGTCAAACCAATTGTAATTCGGAGTTTTTTTTACAAAAAGTTATCACTATTATACTACACGCTGTCCGGAAGAGTAGGAGAAGGTTGTTGGAAAAATTTGTTCTACGCGATCGCGTGGGAATAGCCGTGATCGCATAGGGTAAAAGAAGGGCTGGAAAATTTTGTTCTTCGCTATTTCATTAGTTTGTCCGTGATAGAATAGGGTAAATGCCTTGGCGGATTATAAAGTACTCTATTTCGAGGGGTTTAGCCATTTTTGCATTTTTGGAGCTATGAAGCTCGGATTGAGGTGATTTTTGAAGGGATTTTTAGAGAAGTGATTGGGGTAAGTGCTCTTCACTTAATTTTGGTTAAATTACATGATTGTGTCTTGGTTTTTGTCATCTAAATTGGGAATTTGGGGTGAAAATTTGGAGAAAAATGGAGGAAAAATAGAGAGTTTATTTTGGGGAATTGAATGGCCATTTGATGTCGGATTTTAATGAATTTGCAATGGGTAGACTCGTGAGGGAATAAGGATTCTTGTTTTCTAATTTTTGTCGGATTCCGAGACATGGGCACGGGGGTCAGGTTCGGCCAATTTCGGGAGTTTTGATTTAATTTGATAATGTTTGCATGTGCTTTGTTCCTTTAGCATGTATTAATGATATGATACTGATTTTGGATAGATTCAATGCGATTTGAGGACTACTCGATAGGAAAGGGCATTACAGAGTAGATTCTTATCTGGTTTGAGGTAAGTAATGATTGTAAATCTTGTCATGAGGGTATGAAACCCTGGATTTCACATCGTTTCACTATTTTGAAGTGGCGCACATGCTGGATGACAAGCGTGTGGCGTGAACCGTTGGGGATTGTGACTTGGTTCGTCCCGTAGCAACTATTAAGTTGCGTATTTGACTGAAATCGTATGATATTTTATGTTTCAGAAAGTATCACTACATTTTGGGTTGAATGTCGTGTTTGGGCCTCGTACCAATTTGTTTGGACCCTTAGGGTCTTTTACTACTATTTCCTCACTGTTTTGATCTAAAATCTGTACTCTGTTATGCTATGTTTTTACTGATTCCATAACTCAGTCTTATTTAATCTTTTTTGAGGCATAAAATGATATTTGGGCTGAGCACCCTGTTTTACTTATAGCCCGAACGGCTTGAGAGGTTTCTGACTGAGTGACACTAAGGGCCTATGATGTGAGGATATTATGGGATCGGGCTGCGCGCCGTAGCATGTTGTTACTTATTCATGATTATGTGAGGCCGAGGGCCTGGTTGATTATGTCACGAGATGGCTTGTTATAGCGCTTGGGTTGTAGGAGCCCCTCCGGAGTCTGTATGCCCCCAGTGAGCGCAGATACCTATTGAGCGCGAGTGCCGAGTTCCGAGTGACGAGTGATTGGGAGGCATGAGTGGCTATAAGGTTGTCCGAGGGGCTGATTATGAGTGATTGTGAGGTATGCATGAGGGGTCGATTCCGAGTGATGTTATGCCCGAGGGGTGGTTTATGATACTTGTTTTTTCCCGAGAGGCTATTTATGATTTTTATCACTTTTACTCTAAACTTCTAGAATTTCTATTGAAACTGTTGGAAAAATAATTTAAAATGATTTTTATTGAAATCGACTTTTAAGCATGATGATTTGACATATGTATTGATGGGAAGCAGAGTTATACTTACTGTGAATTTATAACATGTACTTATGCGTTTCTTACTACTCAGACCTTAGTTATATTTATTACTTACTAAGTTGGTGTACTCACATTACTCCCTGCACCTTGTGTGCAGATTCAGGTGCTAGGGCATGAGAGTGAGAGCTGATTTTCCTGTCTAAGAGTTTTACGTAGATTTGCAAGGTAGTTGCACGGAGTCCGCAACCTTGCCTTCTCCTTCTTACTTTTATAGCGTTTATTTTTCCCAGACTTGTATTTTCTTTAGATGTTCATGACTAGCGACTCCGAAATTTTGAGTTGTATTTAATGTTTGGTATATCCTTACTTGTTTTGAAATGCTTAAATGGTAATTTTTATTAAATATCGGATTAGTAATGATTTGAACGAAAGGTTTCTTTATGTTATAAGTAGTGAATTGGCTAGCCTAGTATCACGATAGGCGTCATCACGGCCAGAGGGTTTCGGGGTCGCAACATAATACTTACTCTCGATTAAGGTATTTGTAGTTCTTAAGAACAATTAGTAAGGGTAGAATAGGAAAAAAATAATTAATTTACCCTTGAACTTGGATTTTTTTTTGGTTTTTTTTTTGTTGAGAAAACAGGAAATATATATACTAATAACTAAGGAGCGTTTAGTACATGATTTTCATAAGATGTGTCATGAAGGACACATTGGTTCCCTAGGCTTGCCAACAGTTAGCAAGCTTTAAAAGATAATAATTTTTCATCAGTAGCAAGTTCTAGTATTTCCCTATCCACAAAATATATTACATCACTTGGAGGTCTAACAAAAACATTTTTACTGTCCCTATAAAAATTACTTCTTCCAAATGCTCCCAACACATGACTTCCAATATTGAGGAAACTTTTGGCTAGTTGATGAGTTGTCCTATTCCCCTTCCTGAAGGTGTGCTGGAGGATAACTTTTTGCTGGTGCATTAACCATATGCAATCATTCACAACCTTATTAAATATATTATTGCCATCATGTATGGCCTGGATTACCTCCGTGAAATCTGTCTCTATTTCAAGAGGGAAGATTCCAATCTTTTGCTGTTCTGAGACCTTCTCTTAGGGCCTTCAATGCTGCTGCTAGTGAGCCATTAGCTTGAGTCGATTTTGTAAAACCAACCACCCAATACCATTGGCATTCCTGATAACACCACCTAAGCCACAATTTTGGTTATAGTTATTGAAATTGGCATCAACGTTTAGTTTAAACCAACCCCTTGGAGGTTTGTTCCAATTGATTTTAATGAGTAATTTTGAAGGGTTTATAGAGTGTTTTTTCGTGAATAATTTGAATTCTATAGCCCTCTGCATAATAAGAGAATCATTGATGGGGTTGGTAGTGTTATTATGGTTGTTATTATTTCTATTAATCCAAGTGTGCCAAATGATAAAGGGAAAATAAGAGTTCCAGTTTAAAAGTTCTATTAATAGGATAGTTGAGGTCTCTTATTTGGATGAGTCAGTGGTCACCATTTAAACTATTGTGGTTTTGCCATCGAAGGCAAGCCCAGAATTTTTCAACGGCTTTGCATTATAGGAAAATATATTTTACGGATTCAATATTGGGACCTTTACAGATGGGACAGGAAGGGTCAATGTTAAGCCTAATCTATGAAAGGTATTTCCTACATGGGATTCGATCATGAAGACATTCCCAAAGAAAAAAAATTATTTTATTAGAGCAGTCTAGTTTCCAAATCCAGTCAAAATCTAAGTTAGTGTTTTCTGGTGTTTCTAGTAGAGTATAACAAGACCTAGTAGTGAACACACCCTTCATGTTGAGAGACCAAATAAGTAAATCATTAAAGGGGCCTTTAAGACGAATTTTGGTCTTTGTGATATTAGATAATACATCCGGAGGAACAGGAAAAGATGGACCATCCATGTTCCAATTGCAACCATCAAAGACATCTCTAATTTTTATCATAGTATCCTTGGTGGAGGGTGGGCCTATCACATTTTTACTTAGGTTACCAAATTTAGGGATCCAATTTGTTTCCCCTATGTTAATATTGGAGTGAAGGTGGGGGGGGGGAGGGGAATATTATGCCCTTAGATCAGATTCTCAACCTTTGCAAATACTTTTCAAAATGAAGGAACACTTTGTCCTTATTTTACTAGTACAATACTATGAAATGATAAGTTTTGCCCAAGGTATTGTGGTATTTGTAAGAAGTCTCCAACTTAGGCTAGCTAATGTGCATAGATTTTTATTCCTAGCATTATGGATACCTAAGCCACCTTTTGGTTTAGGTTGGCAAAGGGTAGACCAGTTGACTAGGTGAATTTTCCTTTTTCCCATTGAACTACCCCATATAAAGTCCCTTTGGAATTTGTCAATTTCTTTTAGGGTTTGCTTGGGAAGTAGGGTGTATTGCATATAGTGGTTAAGTATGGCATTTAGGAAAGATGTTGTAAGGGTTGTTCTTCCTGCCAGATTAAAGAACTTCAATTTCGAGGAGGCAAGTTTGGTTCTCATCTTGTCGATTAGGAATTGATAGTCCCTTGGCTTTAGACTATGGTTTAGGATAGGAAAACCTAGATAGGTTCAAAAATTAGTACTTTTTTTTATACCTATATAGTGGTGATATCTTTAATGAGAGTATTACTAAAATTTGAGGAGAATAGTATTTTTGATTTTGTAATATTGATAGATTGAACTGAAAGGGAACAAAATTGGTCAAGTCCGTATTTAATGGCTTTACCAGATTTATCATTTGCTTTAGCCATGAGGGTAAGATCATCTGCAAATAATAAATGAGATATTTTTGGGCATCTATTCCCTAAGGATATGGGATCCTAATTTTTTGTATCCACCTGGTGCTCTATGTATCTAGTGAGCATTTTCAAGCAGAGAATAAAGATATAGGGAGAGATGGGGTCTCCTTGTCTTATTCCCCTACTTGACTCAAAATAAGTAGTAACAGATCCGTTTACTAAAATTGCTATACTACTACTTGAGATGCAGCTCAGTAACAATTTAAAAAATTTGGGAGGGAATTTAAAGTAGTCAAGAGTGTGATGAACAAAAGACCATTTTAATCGATCGAAGACCTTTTCTAGATCTATTTTGAGAATCATGTGGCCCTGCTTTCCTTTTATATATTAAATTTAGAAACCAGTTCCTGGATGATGATGGCATTATCAGACGCTCTTCTATTTTTCATGAAGCTAGCCTGATATGGACTGATCAGTTGATCGAGGAATGACTTAAGATGGTTTGCAAGGATCTTAGTAATTAGCTTGTAGATATTTCATAAAAAAATAGGCCTAATGTTTTTGATGTTGTTGGCATTATCGATTTTTGGAATAAGGCAGAGAATGGTTTTGTTAATTTCAGGAGGATTACTTGGTTGTTGAAAATGTCATGGCAAAGGTCACAAACTGAATGACCTATATGATTCCAGTATTTTTGGAAGAAAAAAGGATGGAGACCATCCGGACCAGGAGATTTAAAGGGTTTGAATGAAAAAATAGCTCTTTTAATTTTGGAGTCTAGGAGGGGAGTATCCAAACTGCCTAGGTTGATTTTATTACAATTAAAATGATGATTAATGGGGTTAGCCCATTTAGTTTGTGAGTGAGTAGTGGTAAAGGTGGAGGTAAAATAATTATGAACGTGTGATATAATCAGATTATGATCATTAATCCAATTGCCAGCATCATCTTTGAAGAAATTTATTTTGTTTCTTCTTTTCCTATTGGTGGCTGAGATTTGGAAGAATTTAGTATTTGTGTCTCCTTCATTTAGCCATAAGACTCTGGACCTTAGTTTCCAATAATCCTCCTCAATTTTTAGAATGTCATTGTATTCATTTTTAAGATCTAATTCTAAATTACGAAGGAAAGTACTAGTAGTATAACTATTGGAAGTTTGGATACCTTGGAGCCTAGCTAGTAATTTCCTCTTCCTTCCCATAATATTACCAAAGGTACTGTTTTTCCAGGGTTTTAATTTTTCAACAAAGTTAAGGCTGGCTTTGAAGTAGTCACTACCATACCAATTATTATTGGCTAAAGTCTGGAATTCTGGATATTTGCACCAAAAGGTCTCTAGTCTAAAAGGAATTTTTTGAATAGACCTATTTTTAGGAATCAATTCTATAAGAATAGGGTTATGGTCAGAGCGGGTTCCAGGAAGGTGGATTATTGAGCTTTTAGGGAAGAGTTCAACCCACTCCTCATTGCCAAATACTTTATCTAATTTTTGCATTATAACACCCTTTTTATTATGCTTGTTGTTTGTTCAAGTGTATTTACTTCCTTTAAAGCCTATATCGAGCAAGTTACACTTGTTGAGTTTTGACCATATGTATCTAGCTCTACTATCCTTAATAGGTGTACCGCCAAATTTTTCACTAGCTGCTAGAATATCATTAAAGTCTCTTCCTACTATCCAAGGCCCTTTATAAGAGTTGCTTATATTTTTTAGATGCTCCCAACTTATATTTCAATTATAGACACAAGTACTAGCATATATAGAAGTAAAAAGCCAAAGTTTACGTATAGGAAGTACCTCTATGGTTGCATGTATTTCCTGATTCCAACGTACTGCATTTTGAACATTGATTACTTCATCATTCCACATCATAACCATCCCTCCAAACTGACCCTCCGAAAGAACTTCAATCATCTCCGTGAACCCAAAGTCATTTAGCAAAGCTGCATGGTTAACCATTTTTGTTTCCAACAGTGTCACCATGCAAGGCCTATGAGTATCAATCATTTCCCTAAAATTTCTCATGAAATTTTCATTGTTCCCTCCCCTTATATTCCAAATTATAAAGTTTGTTGGACGGTTCATTGAAAGATTAATTTCTGGATTTACCCTCTCCCCATTCTCCCTTACCCCCCCCCCCCCAAAAGGACATGATTCCTTCTCATCGATGGTACTAGGATCATTGCTTTGTTGCCCACTGTTGGGTCGTGTGGTGGACGAATGTCCATCGAGCACTTGTATAGGCCTAACGGGCAGCTGAGCACATGCCTCTTCTCGTGCCTCTCCATGAAGAGAAAGATTTTTATTCCATCTAGATTTGAGAGTTCTGGGACTTGCCCTAAGTTTAGGTTTAGAGGGACATCGTCCTCCTCCATTTCTGCCTCTACTGGACCGGGTATTGGGTCTGGCTGATGATGTTGTGGAGATACTGGAGGGGGTACATGAGGGTTTGGAATCTCCTGGTATCCCTGGTTGATGTCCCAAGGAATAAAGATGGGATTGAGATGTGTGAACATCTCCGTGGGGAAGAAGGGTAGGTACAATGGAGCATTTTAAGGGTTTATGGGGTTGAATAGGGGTGGCATGCTCCATTGGTCCTCATTACCTGAGCCATTTGAGTGTTTAGGGATAGAGTCATCGGATGAATGATGTTGTTTAGCCAAACTTGGTTTAGTGTTGTTCATGGCTAACCTCATTCCTTCCGTTATGAGTTGTGCTAGATGTTGGGGGTTGTGGAGGATCACTATTGCCTCTTGACCATTGATTGGGACTGTGAAGGATATTGCATGGCCCATGAGACCTAGCTCCATCCAACTGGTAGGTTGGTAGTCTTGTGCTTGAGGGGGTTGGGTATAAATTATTTGAGGGTGTTCCCGAGGGTGAAGGGGTGGAATGTTTCCACGTTGAGAGGTCTGTGTTGGCGTAGGATCTGAATAAGCCGGTTCCTCCTTCGCAGGGATGATGGAATCCCTAGCATTATGGGTAGAATGGGAAGTATTTAATGAACTGGGAGTAGGCGTGGGGATATTGTTAATGGAGGGGAGAGGCAGATTGGTGGAACAATCAATGATCGATCTTTCCAAGTTTGTGCCTTTTAGTTGCTCAATGTCTCGATATATAGGACTATTGGTTGCTTCTTTTTGGTTTTCTAAGGGTTTGGCCATTTGGCTTCCTTTTTATTTTTACGTTGCCATTTGGCCAACATGTGGAGGGGTGGTGAATTTGCCAAATTTTAAGGAAGGATTTTGAAGAGATCCTTCGGATAACTCAAGATTATGGAAAGATTTTTGCTTTAGGGGGGGATGGGTTTAGGGTAGTAGAGGTATAATTATTAGTAGGGATAGTAGTGTCATTTAAGGAACTGTTTTGCATGGCATTGTTTGTATCTAAAATGTTGGAATTATTTTATTCCATGTAGGAGTCACTCATACAAGTGTCATGTTCTCCAAAGGCCAAGTCATCACTTAAATGAGTAAATTTATTATTGAAAAGAAAATTAGAATTAGGCATAGTGGTTTTTGGAAAAACCGTTTGCTTATTGTCTAAGGAGTGGTTTTTGGCTAGGCTAGTGGTTTCATCTTTAGTAATGATTGGTTGAGTATTAGATTTTGAGGGCAGATTAGGAGTGGAATGATCTTTAGATTCATATTGAATTATTTGAGTGTCCAAATACTTACCTGTATTATCATTGAACAATTTAACTGATATACTTGGACCATTACTGCCATTTGCTTGAGTGTTGATAGGTTGAGAAGAAATTTTTCTACCTTGATTTATTCTCTTATTGAATGAAACATTGATCCATTCTGCTTCAGTATCTCCCTTTGTAATTGTAGGTTGATGTTCTTGTCCTGCATGGTGAGGATCATTACCATGTTTTTTGATATAGTTGCACTATCTCATTGTTTGACCAAATCGACCATAATTTTTACAAAAAAAAATCTTCCCCTTCATAATGAATGTATTGCTTGTGGTGTCCAACAAATAGGTAGGGATGGACAGGGATTTCTAGAGGAATTTCAACACAAATCCTTGCATATCAACCTCTTAGGGTTGTTGATGTGCATGTGTCTATTTTCAGTAGGCGTCCTATTGCATTTCCTATTTTTTCTAGGATTTTGCCATCGTAAAATTCAGTTGGCAATTGAGTGAGCCTAATCCATACAACGGAGGTAGTTAATTTTTCATTTTTAATCACAAAATTTGGTTTCCATTTGGAGATGGACAGAAAATGGCCATTTATGAACCATGGACCTTGATGGATAACTTTGTCCATATTTTTTTTCTTTTTGAACTTGATAAAATAGTGTTCTCCAAGATCAATTAGAGAGAAATCTTCCATTGGATTCCATAGATCTTCAATTTTCCTGTTTAGATAATGATGTAGCATACATTTTCCTACTAGTTTGATTATGATAGAATTTTTTCATTATTCATAGATACGATGTCTATCTTCCGTGGAGAGGGAAATTTCTATAATAACTCTTGTGATATCTTCTGGATCATGCACAAACTCCTTTTCTTCCATTGAGTTTGTTGTGCAGACCATATCATCTTGTTCTATTGTAGGGGAAAAATCCATTAGATTTGACTCCAACAATTTATCTTTGAAGGATGGAAAACTTTTCCAAATCATTTTGCGACAAGTTCAGATGATCTATGTCGGGTGGTTTTGGAGGGATAGTGTTTTGATTTTCAAGGGTTTGGGAGTTCGTCTTAGAGATAGAATTATTCCTTTGTTTGATCCATTCCCATACGCGCGTTGCACATGTCTCTCGTATTAGGGAGAATAAACTCTTAAAGATAAGATAAGTATTGTTGAAAAATACGTTTGCGCTACGATATAAAAACTACAATAAAAATTTCAAGTGCGAAAATAATAATCGTTTTAATTATTTTTAGGGAGTGAATTCACTCTAGTAATTTTTTATTATGTTTGTTCTAGTACTTGCTTGATTATACAGAAGTATCACCGGAGCAACATCTTATTGAAAGGTAAACGGCTATTCAACTTTACAGTAACACTTGGATACGTACGTTACATACATATTAGTAGTTATTATTAAAATTGTGTTTGATATATTATCAAAAATTAAAAGTTCTTTACACACATTTTACTTATTTGATGAGAATGTTAAAACTTGGTCGTAACTTTCACCTTTTATTAATAAAACAAAAAGGACTGCTAAACCTAAAAAGTGTTCGACACTTTCCTAAAGTTGTATCATATAGAGAGTAGTTATTAAAAACAATTCATGCTCTTTCTGTCAATGTTTATTAGATTTAAAAAAGATATAAAAAAAATATGGAGTAAAAGATATTGCATTAGAAACTCTTTTTCCCTGTAATTGTGATTTTTGTGTGAATTGGTGAAAGTAATTTTAAAGTTAAAAAACATAATTATATGGCCATTCTTAAATTTACCCTTTATTTTAACTCAATTCCTATTTCTTTCACAATTTTACTCCTTTGTTAGTTAGCTCTCCTCAACTACAACTCTTTATCCTATGAATCCTAGTGAGAGTTATTTTAGTATATCTTTGAATCGTGGCTGATTTACCAAAAGAAAAATCTCAATTAGTTGACTTCGAAATCTTATGTATATATATTATTGAATTTTTTTATTTGATAAAGGAAAATATAAAATAATAAGAGAAGAAGTTGGGAACTAAATAGAACTACATCCAAGAAGTGGGAATAGTACAAGTAAATAACGTGGTTGGTTGTATGTTAGAAAAAGTTAACTTTTATAGTTTGAAGTATGTAATAAAAGCGAGTAATAAAATGGTAAAAGAATGTCAATGAATTCATAGGTTAGGTTTTATATACTATTTAATGGTGTTTTACCTTGTACTTGTATAAGGTAAAAAAAACAATTAGTTTAAAGTAATAAATATTAGGTTTTCCTACATATTAAATAAAGAAAATTAAATATCTAAAAACAATTAATTATTTTTAGAATCCAAAATATTAGGAAAGTAAAATAAATAGTAAGTCTTTCTTTATGTTTTTATCTTTACTAATACAATATTAATTGGTTATAATCTTAGAACATAGAAGAATTCAAATCTACAACAAGTAATAGCTATTTTTTACTTACTGTCAGTGTATATTTCATTTTTGGTATTGTTTATCTTTTACAGAACTATTTTGTTACATAATTCAATTAAGAAAATAGTTTTCTCAATATATTTAATATAATGATTTTATACACAGTTCAAATAAGAAAGCATGTAATGCATAAATTTAGTTAATTTAAAACTCATAAATATTAAGGAAAGACTTAAATTCTCGAGGAAAAAGATATTGCTACTAATTAAAGACGTCCAAAATCAAACAAATAGATACTTTTTTAACTATCGTATGGAAAGCTAACTACCTTTTAGTTTAATAACAAACTTTGAATTGAATATCATAATAAGAATTTAAAAGTGGATGCCTAGACTATGCATATCCGATTTTAAATACAAAATATATATTACCATATCTATAAGTAGAAATATATTTGCTTTTGAATGCCTAAATATTAGGGCAATTGAAATAAAGTAAGATTTAATAACCAAAATTTTAGCTAATTTAGTATCCCAAAAATTAGTAAAATAATTAAATTACAATTTTTTTCAATGTAAATACTATTTTAAAGGGTAAAAAATGCAAACGATATTTCGCTAACGGCCTTCGTACTATATATATATATATATATATATATAGTACGAAGGCCGTTAGCGAAATATCGTTTGCATTTTTTACCCTTTAAAATAGTATTTACATTGAAAAAAATTGTAATTTAATTATTTTACTAATTTTTGGGATACTAAATTAGCTAAAATTTTGGTTATTAAATCTTACTTTATTTCAATTGCCCTAATNTAGCCGGTCGTTCCGAGAGTTATAGTCTCGTTTTTCCCATTTCTGCTTCTTTAGGAGTTGATGTTTTAGACTTCAATACCACACAAGAATATAGGTTACTTTGTGTGGTACCCAATTTTCGAGTGTTGTCTCAGTAGAAGAACCTGGTTCTTCTTCGTATTCCAACTATTACTGTTGCGGAATAATAAAAAGCAGTAAAGTTAAAACACAGAGAATTTTACGTGGAAAATACCTGGCTCGAAAGGTGAAGTAATCGCGACCTACTCCTCAGTAAGATTTGCTCAACTCTTCACTAAAAACTCTGAGCCAAACGGACTTA